>WAAB01023388.1:74104-115284 GCA_013389865.1 Piaya cayana | reverse complement strand
AAATAGGAAATAATAGAAAGAAAAAAAAAAAGAAAAAAGGAAGAAAAGAAGGAAGGAAGGAAGGAAGGAAGGAAGGAAGGAAGGAAGGAATTCTGCATTACATTAAAATGAAAATTTAGAAGAGACATTTGTAGAATTATATTCAGATTCAAATATGAGTTTTGTTCAAGGATTTGATTCTAGTACAAATACTCTTGTGCTGATGGTTTTCATGTTCTTCATTCATTACAAATCAAAAGACAAGCAGGATAACTCGATGAGTGAACAACCTCTGCCCCACAGATCTTGCAATCAGATTGCAAACTTTGTGATCTCTAATTCCTGCAATCTGTCATCGTAAAGGGGCAGAGCTGAGAAAGCTTTTTGTATACTAGCCAAAAGGATCATAAATAAATATGTTCGGTATTTTTTTCTTGATCCTCAAAATGGAATAGGATTTTTCCAGTTTTGTTACTGCTAAGGAGAAGCAGGTGTGTTGCTTTTTTTTCTTAACATGTATTTCTTCATGCCCTACCACCTCTCACCTCAGGGAGAAGTGGATGTTTTTCACATCAAGCAACAATAAAAACCAACTGTATATCCCTGTATTATGCTACATTACAATAATATTCAGACCACATGCAAATAGGCAGAGAACTGTTCAGTTAGGCACTGCAGTTACTGTTAATGAGGGCTGTTATGGGATAATTGAAAACATATGCTCTCCACACACCACCATGGTAACTGCAACAGCAAAACGGAAGATGTCCTTTTCCTGTTGACTAGGACTGTTCCTCCCAGAACTGAGTAGCCCTAGAGCTCAGAGAGGTCTTGATTTCTGTCCTTCTTAATTGCTCTTTAAAGTCTGCATTGTGATTTTCTTTGGACATTATTATATGTTTTTTAATATGTTTGTACATAATTAATAATTGTCCTACAGTTCATTGCCCTCTTCTACTAGCTACAGCCTGAATTCATTGATATCGTCTCCTTAAAAGTTTGAAGCCCCCCAGTGACAGGAATATTAATGTGCCAACACTGTCATATCTGTTTCAGCTCATACATATGCAATGTCTTTGTTTTCAAAGATTTATGTCAGACTTTGCTGAAGTGAGGTATTCTACCATTTTAGATAATAACATGCCAAAGTGATGTTATCAGGTATATTCAGCACTCACTCAAGCAAACAGGAAGGAGCATCCATTCCTTCATAGTTAAACACAGATAAATTGTTATTTATCCTTATTTGATGAAGAAATCTTTCAGGGGGAAATGGTGTATTTTTCGAAGAAGATTATGGTCGTCCTGTGGATTATCTTTTAATTAAGAATGGATGATTTGTGTCCACTCTGCTGTAGAAAATGTCTTGTTGATAATGAAGTTTAAACAGACTTACTTTCTTTAATTACAGCTAATCACTACGGTAAAATGTGGAATTGTCTTTGATCCGCATGTAGAGTGGTAATCCTTGTGGCAGATAGCATCTCTTATTCCCTCAAACTCTTTTCAGTTTCTCCAGGAGGTCCCAGCTTAACTAAGGGTTAATTGAGATAGCTGGACTGGTGTGATTGATGTATTTCTGCTCAGGGATGCCATCCTGATTTTCCAAGGACTTTCTCTCTCTCGCTTTCCCTCTCCCTGTGCAGTCACCTTCAGGCCGTGTAATGAAGTAGATGCCTGCTTGTTTGACATGAGGGACCTGAGGGGCCCTAGGTCCTGCTGGACCAGGGAGCGGAAGAACAGAAACTGCTTGAGGGAGAGCAGAGGTTACGAGAGGGCAGCAGAGACCAGTGTAAAGCAGAAGAGGGCACTAGTAAACTGACCTATTTCAACCACAACCCTCACGCTCAGAGCAGAACAAAACAATTGATTGAATATTGAAGGCAATCACAGTGTTTGGCAAAGGAATACAGCCAAAGATAGGTGTTTTTTTCATTTTATTTTTCTGCGTTATATCTTTTTTTTATTTTAATATTTTATTTCATTTATTTTTTGTTTCATTAAAGAAGTGATCCTCACATCCAGGAATGTCACTAAAAGCTTTGACTTCCAGATTTCTAAAATGTGGCAAGTACAGCCTCTGGAAGTGAAAAGTCAGTAAAAGAAAAAGAAGGCATTCATATTTGCCATAGAGAATTTGTGGTCTCATAATTTTGCTTTGTGCTGGCAGCACTTCCAGAACAATTTTCCTTGCTTCCCCAGATTACAAAAATGTTTCTGAAGCTGGTGAAAACTGTGGAAAAAGCTGTGCAGAGAAATCATGCTCAGCAGATAAAATCATTCACAAGGGCTAAAGTTTGTACAAAGGGGGTGGGGGGATTGAACTTCATAGCAAATGTTGATGTAAAATTACTGGACTTAACTTTATCTTCTAAATTCATTATGTCACTTTGTCTTTCTATTTTGTTTTTCTTCTGGATCTACATAAAAATATGTCTTCCTTCTCTGAACATACTCTGATTACTTGTTGCTTCTCTATAAAAAAACAGAATAACATTGTTTCATTCTTTGAACACAGGATGTCTGGGTTTTTCTTTTTGTTTGTTTGTTTGTATCAAAGAGTAATTTGAAATGGAAACATTTATCTATCAGTCAGCTCAGAAATATTAACAGTTTTAATTAGCTTCTTGAAAGAGATGTTTGATTTTATTTACAGGAACTGTTAACTTGCACTCCAGCAATAGAGGCAGAAGACACAGAATATATCTTTTGTGTAAAATGTAAATAATTTAAATAGAATAGTTTGCAGTTAGTTTCCACGATAATGCGTTAAACATCTGCAGTTTTGTCTCTCCATCGGGATGCATAGCTGTGCTGAAGTCACATCCTGATAACATCTGCAAGTTAGTGATAGCGTGTGCTGCAGTCTTTATGGTCTGCTGATGAGAGATTCTTCAACAACCTCTCTGTCATCAGAACCACTGTTGAAAATTCTGCTTGTGACATCCTGAAGATGGCTTGATTTACATTTGCCAAATGTCATAATGCATGTAAGTTAAACTCTAACATCCTGGCCCTTTTTCACTTGTTGCTTTGGAGTTGCTTTTTCCCCTCTCTTCCCTTCCACATGAAACCTGCTTTTATTCTGATGATTGTGCATCCAAACTAAATTTTCAGTCATGAGTTTTATTTTACTCCCACTTACTTCGACACTATGGATGAACAAAAAGCCATGGAAAAAAAAAGTTTGTGAGGAACAGCACCTTCATTCCTGCTTGCATGACAACAACTGCATTCACGTGAAAAGCCCAGCTTGTTAAACACCATGTAACACTGAATATACTGAACATTTTAAAGGTCAGGTATTGACAGGCACTGAGCTGCTTATGTTTCCCTAATGACCCCAATTACATCCAAGCTGAGTAAGTAGTCAATAAACAATGGCATTAACATATGTAGGAAAAGTGTTTATTTTATATTTCCAAGACAATTGGCAATCTCCTGCTTGTCATCCGAATGCAGAAGCTGGATCACGGGTTCCTTGATGAATGAGGGAGGCAGGAGAGAGATTGTGGGTCTTAGAGACCTCTGGCCTATCTGACAAATTTCAGGTAAGCTGTCTCACAGACAGGAGCAAAGTTTATTTCTCTCTACGCTTTTGCACTAGTAAAGAATTTTAAGAAAAGATAAATAATTCTACTTACTTGGCCCCTCGTGCAATGTAACGTGCATTCTGTCATATATGTAGCAGGAACCTATTCAAAGGTTCTTCAAGGATTCCCTTAAGATTTAAAGTAAAATATTTTGCTTATGTACAGTCATACCATGGCAATTAATCATCCTTCTTATTTGTGAGCACTTTTTCTCACCATGTGAACAGAATTTCTAACTCTGTTTGGGAAAGTGTAACAACTTCATAACCCATTGTTTGACACACGCGTAGACCTGTCAGATAATAAATGAGGCATTGGGAGGCCCTGTGCCATGTAGCATAAAGAGGAAAAGAGATTTATCAAAGGAATTTGTAAAATATTAACAAATAAGACAAAAGATTGCAGATTCATTCATTTTCTTCCCAAGCTGCAGGCCAAAACTTTAGTGTATCAGTCTGCCAGTTGCCTCACACTGCAGCAGTTACCACTGGCTGCTGAAGGAGCAGCCTGACTCCTCTGCCAGCCACCAGCTAGAAACAGTGGGACAGCAGCCAGGAAGAGAGGGGCATGTACACCACAAGGATGCCAGCAAGAAGAAGCTGTTAACTGCCCCCTTCCTCCCTCACCATGAATTCTCCATTTTCATAGCAGTATATTTCTTCCACAGAGGAAGATAATTCATTGACTATCATTGCTTTGCAGTATTGTAATTTTTATAGGCTCCTTCTGACATCAGTTGCACTCAGTGTTGCACAGATCAGATGATACAGGTTTTGCACCAGAAGGTTGTAAAAATAAACTATGTCAGAATCTAAGTATTATCCTCATTTTACAGCTAGAGAAATAAGCTCAGACAGACTAAATCTCCCATTCAGCAAAGACTTAGGTCTATGTTGAACTTTCATGGGACTACTCCCAGGTTTTAAATTAAACACCAATTTAAGTGCATTGCTGGATCACAACCAAAATCACAAAATAAGTCAATAGCAGAACCAGGGCTTGAAATGTGAGTCTCTGACTCCCTGTCCAATGCTTTAACTCACAGGAACATCCTTCTTCAATTTAGGTCTTAATCAGATGACTTTTCAATAGGAAAGAAACTTTTGAAAGGTGTAGTTAGAGAGATCACTGACATATTTGAAGCTTTTCTGAACCTGTAAGTGGTGCATTGTTTTTAGAACTGAGGAGGAAAGTAAACAAGTATTTCATATTGCGTATTTTTCTTTCTCTCTCTGAAGAGGAAAAAAAAAGAAGACAAGAACTGCAGATTAATTCTCATCCACTTTCAATGTCTGAAAAAGCTTGTCATAGGTCTGAATATTTTCTCATTTTGTTCAGGGGTTTTTTGCAACAAGTGGGCAAGCAGGATAACATGACTTAGTGATGCTTTGTCAACATCAACTATTTTTAAGAAAATCATAAAGTGTTTTGAGATAAGAAAGCAGTGTTTCAGCCCAATTCATTTAGAAGAATAAGGACCAATACCCTCCCTTGTACCATCAACACAGAGAAGTATTCACTGCTATGTGGTTTCTAGTCAAGAATATCTTCAATGTGTCAGAAACCTGGGCATGGCAGTCAGCTACCTGGAGAAGTTCATATTATCTGTCCCATACTCAAGAAACAGGCTTACTTTGTTTCTTTTCTCCTGGCTTCTGCAAAGCTGTAGGCATAGTTTGTGTTGGTAGAGTTCAAGGAATCGTGGAATAGTTTGGACTAGAAGGGACCATGAAGGTCATCCAGTCCAATCCCTCTGCAGTGAGCAGGGAAAACTTAGAATCATAGAATGGTTTGGGATGGAAAGGACTTCAGTCATCCCATTCCAACTCCCTGCTATGGGCAGGGACACCTCCCAGTGGATCAAGTTGCTCAGAGACCCATCCAACCTGGCCTTAAATGTTTCCAGGGATGGGAAATCTACCACCTCTCTGGGCAACTTTTTCCAGTGTTTCACCCCCCTCACTGAAAAAAAATTCTTCTTAATATCTAGTATAAACCTTTCTTCTGTTGATTTAAAACCATTATCCCTGGTCCTATTGTTGCAGACGCTGATAAAACATTTTCCTCCACATTTCTAATCCACTCCCTTTAACTAATGAAGGTCCACTACTGCTACAAGTGCTGTCATTGTGTTCTGTTGAAGAGCCTTGTTTCACTTTCATGACATTTGTATGATCAGTACATCTTCAGATACTGAGATGTCTCAGCCTCATCTCATATGCAGGCTGAACTCTTTCAGGTACAAGTTGAGATGACGGAGGCAGGCATGAGTAGAGAGAAAGGTGAGGGGGGAAAATTCAAACAAGTAAACATGAAAGGAATTAGTTACTTCTGATTATTGGCCAGTTTTGAATGAATGGCAAATTGATTCAAGGCCAGAAAGAAAGGAACAGGCACAATAGAGATCTAAATGTTGGAACAAGGTCAAAGTAGGAAATCCAGACTCTCAGGGTGCTTCTGCATAATATGCCATTTCAAGTGCTTCCTCTAACAGCAAGCATGAAACTGGCTCTGAAACAACTAATGTCCAACGAATCAGTCACCTTTTATTTAGTTTTATTGTAAACTGAGTAATTGTCCCAGTCTGGGGATTGATGCCACAAAGAATAATGAAGCTGGTCATTTTGAAAGTTCACAATTTTCATTACCATAATTGCCTTTCAATTTTGCTGCCAGTGATACATTTCCCCACATTATTGTATGAGTGTGCTCTTCCATTGTTTTTTCTAGTGTTCTGGGAACAGATGGCCTTTTACAGCAGATATATTAAGAACACCAAAAGAAGAAATGACTCTCCTAAAGAACGTTTAGTCTAATACTAATATAATTACAGGAGCAATAGATGGAAGAAATTTTAGATGGATATTATTCTATATAGATTTTAGGGTATTGTCCAAGAGGTAAATCTTGGAAAGTGATAAAAAAAAACAAAGAAGTGATGTATAACAGATACAGTTTGATATGTTACATTAAGCACAAACAGCAGCATGAAACAACAACAAAATGAGGAGGAATTCTCAGCTCAGAAGAAGGATGTTGCCAGAAGCACAGTATGAAACAAAGTCAGGGAGGGAGAAGTGGAGGTACGAGGGTCAAGACAAGGATGAGAAGCCTTACATTTGTGCAGAAATACAGAGAAATGACAGTTTAAGTAGCAAGCAGCATAATTTGAAAAACAGGAGAATATTGTTCCATTGATTTCCAGTGGAGTCTGCCCTCTCCTGTCCTGGTCATCGGCTCTTCTTTTGATTCCTAATCTGATACAGAACACTGCTCTTCTCTTTTCTTTTTGGCCAGCCTGAAGATATTCCTTTACCATCAGGCCCTTCACCATGAGACAGTGCTCAAGTTATTGCCTGTGAGAATCAGCTACCTGGCTTTTTGCTGTTACCCCCTCCCTCCTGCAAGCGTTCTTTGGGTTACAGTTGGAAGGGGGTGTACATTAGATATAGAAGCTTGGAAGTATTAATAAACTCCCAGCAGACCCAAGAGTGGTGTTTCTGTCAAACCCAAGCCTCAGCAAACCCACTTCCACCAAATGCCTATTTCAAACTTGTGTTGTTCTTCTGGGGCTGAGTTGTGTTTTTCTTCTATAATGTTCCTGCTCCCTTTCTTTCTAGTGGCTGTTTTGATTTCTTCTGTCACTTTGAGTGTCTCTAGCATTTTGTTTTCTGTGAAACTTTACCCAATCAGAATCATTTTGGAAAGAGGTGTCATACCAAACCCAGGGTAATAGCTCTGGTTCATGTTTCAGAGCATGATGGAGGAGGGCCATGTGTGCAGCTGTAATTTTTGAAGGTCTATAAGTGGTGGCAAATTTAGCCATCACACTGCCCATATGGCTGCCACAGGAGCACCAGGGTATGAAGGTCATGAGCAAAGTCACTCTCTGCCATACCTTTGTTTGTAAAGCTCCCTGAGCTTACAATACATGACCATGCAACTGCTGAAGTGCTGCAACCCAGGGTGTCAGGAAAATACCAGTTTCATTAAGACTCTTGAACCCTATCATGTTACACTTCAGAAGTAGTGACCAGTTTATTTAAAACAAAGAAGTTTTGACCTCTCTTCCCTCTGAAAACCAAAAACATATGAACCTAAAGTGACTCATTTCCGGCTTTAACCAAGCTCTAAGAATTTTTTTTTTTCCCAAGTACAATTTGTGCACTTTCTCTTCTTCCTCTATTTGCCATCTCTCCCCTGCTTCCTACCTTTTGCATAAATATCTCATTCCCTTCTTGTCAAGGTTAACGTATTTATTACTTACATTCACTGTGTAGTTCTTTTGTACTTCTAGCTTTCTCTCTTTTTTCCTTCCTTTCTTTCTTTTTATCTGTGTTGTTTATAACCATGACCCTTGATCCTCCAAGTCTTAAAACAGCTTGGCTTTCAGCAGCTAAATCTGACAAGGTCAGCATTTTTCTGTTTATTCTGAGAATACTATTTACCCTCTGGGGTTTTTAAAAGCAATTCTATAAAACATCACTTGGAAAATGTTTGTAGCATTCAAAGACTTCCATAAACCTAGTGCCCAGCAAAGAGTAATTTGAATTCTAATTACAGAACTCAGAACAATTACTTTGATTTCCCTGCCTTGTGCAAAAGATCCCCCCTCTCCCTGGCCCATGCATGATACACAGATGTATTTTACAAGAATGTTGTTAAGTATTTCATTTAAATACACTAGCAACCTACTAGAACGTAGCATATTTTTTTTCAGGAGTGTCAGATATAATGAAGTCAGACATACTGTATGATCAATTAGTTCTTAGCATATTGTCACTGTTACATAGCTATAATGGAGTTATATTTATTTCTTTTTCATTGGAAATAAGTGTATGTTTTATATTTATTTCTTTGTCATTGGAAATAAGTGTATGTTGTGTCAACTTTCTGTCAAAATAGCAAACAAACCTGTAATCTTTAGAAAGTAAGCGTATGACAGAACTGATGATACATAAGCAAGGTGTCCTTGGGCTAATACCCAGACCTTCTTAAATGATATTCAACTTATACCTATTTAAAACAAGCCAATTTAAACAACCTGACTGTCTCAGAAGATTTTCAAGAAGACAGTGATTGCTCAAACACAAGTATCCCCAAGGCCATGAAAAAAAATGACACTGCAGTTAGTTCCTGTCAGGAACTACAGAAAACTGCAGATTTTTCCACTGTGATTTCCTTGTCCTTTTCTTTTCCCTTCCTTTCCTCTTTCCTCCACCTCACCATTCATTGAAAACCAACAGGAGTGGATTTCTGCAGTATAAACAGAAAGTGAGTATATGAAGAATGGCAGAAAAAGCATCTGCAGCAGAACTGGAGGATTTCTGAAAGTGAAAAATGCTGTGGATTAAGAGCTGGCATTATGGGCCTTCTGCATGTTGTTTACTAGGACACAGCAGAGAAGCCATCAAGTCATCAGGAAGCAACAAATATCTTCTTAGAGTAGCCTGGTAGAAAAAGAAATCAATGGACAGGCAGACAGACAAACTCTGAAACTGTCTTCCCAAAACTTCTGTGTTCATATAAGGTGTAAACTTCAAAATCCACAGCCTCTGGAGGAAATAGTTCCTGAAATACTTTTGCAGTGAATTTGGGAGTTTTACCCAGCTAGGTACTGCTCAATGCCTCCACTGTGAACGTTTCTCATGAGACTGAGATCTTCTCACTCTGAGAGCACAACACTCATCTGTCTTTCATTTGTCCCTCTGTGCTTTCTACAAGAAGGTGAGATCAGCAAGAGTAAACATTTGAAGAACTGCCCGAATTTTCCATGCTTGCTCTCAGCTTGGAGGTAAATTCTTCTATAAAGTTTAGTAGGATTCTGTTTGGCTGATTTTGAATTAGCCATGCACATATTATAATAAAATGTTTCTCAAATTTGAAGATATTTTTCAGGATTTTTCTAATTTTTGGCATAGATAACGTCATAACTGTCTTGTTTTAGAAGAGATTGCTTTCTAGAAGGAACACATGTTTTGCTGAATTTGAAAAAGTGGTGGAGGAGTGAGCAGGGAAACTGAAATAAAATAAAAGTCATATAGAAAATACTAAGAATGTATCATTTGCCTTGCTGAGGGACTAAATTTCAGTTTGCACAGTGCTTGTATGTGATTGAGTGTTTAAAGCATGCTGAAAGAAAGGAGGAAATCAGGGTTGTGTTTCAGAAATACCCTTTCTACAACTGACTGTCTATGAGTTCTTGATAAATCACTACTGTTCTCTGGTTCATATTCCATGCCTGCAAAATGGCATTAGAGTGCTCACCTCCTTTACTACAGTGCTGTGAGAAACCATTAAGTGCTTTCAAAGTCCATTTTGTTACCATTATAATGGTAACATGATGTTACCATCATCATGGTGTAAAAGAAAACAGTTGCATGTTTAGCTGGCAAATAATATTAAATCAAATTAGTGCACAAGGAAAGAAATTCCCCTTGGCAACAAGGGTTAACCCAAAGCTAGTTTGGGTTAACCAGCATGATTTGAGGATATTTGAGTGAATGGTTTAGTCTGACATATTGCATACCCGCAAAATGTAGTATCACCATAATGAGGCCAAATGAACATTGGTGCACAAACCCTTATTCTGATGGAGGATAACCTACATTAATACACAAGAAAATATTTCATGCAAGTTAGAAAACTAAATTATAGTTGTTGTAAAAGCCATCAATTGGACTTCAACAGAAATCAAGGTTACTGTACAAAAATTTTACATCTGGAGTGTTGCAATAACAAGGTATTAATCGTTGTTTCTTCATGGTCTTCCTTGAAATGAACACATTCCACTGTTTTAACATTTTTGTACAAAAACATGGTCTAGACGTGTACATGTACTGGTGGAATGAAATCATCAATAATCACTATCTAAAATGAATTACATTCCAAAAGCACAGGCTAATGATTTATCTTTATTTCATGGGACCGATCTCTATCAGATTGATTTATGTAGCAGCCAATCATGTTTCAGTAAACTCCAGCATGCACATGCATCTTTAAGTGATGATAAGCTGTGACTGTCGATTTATTTGCACACCAGAAGCAAAAAAAACAGAAAAAGAACAAACCTACAGTAGCAGTAGTATGCTTCCCCAACAGAAAAGCGTACAGAAAAGCTTACTTCTGTTATTGTCCTTACCTTCCATGTCAGATGCATGGACAAATTAATGTAATGAAATACAATAAGACATATCCTGAGGGGCAAGGGCTAAAAAATGTATGCTTTCCTATGACAGATGATAAACAAGCGTATTTTTCACTTGCATGTTTACATTATTTGCTTTGATAGAATGTGGGGGGTTTTGTACATTTACAATATTTGCTTTGATAGTAGAAGCTTTTGTTGGTAGTTGGAGTGATTGGCAGCTTCAAGCTGTTTTGTTTAATTGCCTTTCTACTATACAAAATTGTATGCTTAGGAGACAATGTTTCACAAAAAAATCAAGTGTGTAGATAGTCTGTGTACAGGAGAAAGAATTGGGGAAGGAGAGAGAATTTCTTCAATTGGATTCACTACCCATTCTGTTAGATATTTATGTGCATTTCCCTTGACCTTGCATTAGTTTGTTTCCTTCTGTTTCTCAGACCCTCTCCAAAGGAGCAATACTGGATTGATTTGGATTAGGACTACCTGTAGTACCCTGTTCATTTTGCAGGAAGCCAGGGATAGGATGGAGTCACTAAGAATAAAGAAAATGAACAGGCTAGAGTACATTCAAAGTTCATCATTTGTTTTTACATAAAAAGAAAACAAAAGATACACATAAAGGAAAAAAAAAGTTGACTCCATTTTATTCTTTGTTTTTCTTTGCTTTATGCTTTAGACTAGTTCTTAGAGGATATTTTTCAGAATTTATTTTGAGTTCTAATTAGATTCATTGTTTTATCTCCCTCTTATTTAAGATCAGAGGATATGGAGCCTTTGTATAATTTATTTTTGTTTTATGTTTTACTGGCATAGGTAAATGAATTCTATTTTGCTAATCTGCAAGAGTTTGGAAGCAAGAGAGACAGTTTCTACAGCACATGAGCAATTGCTGCCCGAGTCTGAAGAGAGTCTCTGCAAACAAGCAAGTTGAAAGCCTAATGTCTGATGACATTTTCACATTACAAATATTACAAAACAGTGATGAATTTACTATTAATTTTATTTTCTGAAATTATAATGGGACATTTAAAAGGTGTTTATTTCAGTAGTGACACTATTTTTCTTTGATTAACATGCCTGAACAGTTTTAAGAATTTCATGTGTTTTAAGAATTTCATTTTTAGGGTTTTCATGAATCAATAATCATATGCTTTAAATTAAAATATTTCTGGAAATGCTGTAGAAAAAAATATATATGCTCAGGTACAAACATTCTCTGCAGTAAGGTATAATTAGATAGAAGTTACATTACATTATTCGGTATTATGAAATGTAATAAAAGCATCAAATAGGAAAAGTCCAAGACCTTTAAGCAATCAACTAGTTCAGAAAAATGTTGTTTCCCCATCTCGGGCTAAATTGTACAGGATATTAATCATTCAGGCTAACAGTCAGCAGTTCCCATTCTTTATAACACCTTAATAAAAGCTGTCATGATTGTTTTTCAAATAGTCTTTCGCTTTAATTTTTCCATGGAAGAAAAAGGATCTAAGGAGGATAAGGAAACTCACAAAAAAATCAGTTAGTAAACTGCATGAATAAGATCCAAATAAAATTAGGTATTTTCATTTAAGGTCTTGTCTTAGTTCAGGAAAGTGTACATGGTACTGTGTGGATGCTGACAGTACCACAGTGGACAGGACTGTGTACTCATTAGTTACAGAGGGCTGTGCAGTGTATTCCTACTGTACTCATTTTATCTCATGATGAAAGTACATTAATAAAGCATAGAGATGATAGATAGAATATTAAATAAATATGCAAACAAAAATCAGAAATGTAAAAAGTAGATCAGGGTAGATACAGTATTTTTTTCCTGAGACTGTGTCTCTAATAAATCTCAGCTGATAACATATTATTGATACAATCTGTAGAAAAATAATAAAACAGGGACAGATCAATGCAATTGTGCACATTTGAAGAATCTAACAAATGCCACTTCAGAAATTTACCTTGGAAAAGCAACGCAGAGCAATAAGTACTCATTTTTTTCAAAACATATCAAGATGTCTAAGCAATTCTGACAGATTTAGGGTATTTCCCTTCTCATCACCCCTCAACCACCTTCCAAACTCAATAGACAAATGAGACGAGGTGAAAGACAATGACATAACAGAACATAGATAGCATGCATAATATACTGCATTAGTGTCCTCTGCATGACATTAGAAAGATGTAGATGTCAATTGGACAGAGGAATAAACAACAAATATATTTTTCCCCTACAGTGAAACAGTAGAAATTAAAACACAAACTGTTCTATACAAACATTATCACTCCTTGCCATCCAGCTAGATAACTGAAAATGTTTTGATCTATATGACTTCTGTGGCCTTGATTCAAAGCCTATTGAAACTAATTAAAAATCTCCATTGCCTTTGGTGAAACTGAACCTGGCCCATCAAGAGATTTTGCCATAGGGGAGTAAATGGAGGATTTTTAAGGGCCACCTTTACTTGTCACTCCAATTCATCACAAAGGAAATATATTTCTCTTCATTAGCACTGTATAAGTTAGTTTCTCTTTCTAATAACTCTGCTGTGCGTTAAACTCTTTCCCTTAGCCCTCTGCAGATCCCCTGTACCAAAGACTACTGCAGATATAGTGTAATATTACCTCTCGTAACTGTTCTTAGGAAGTCAGTGTTTCCAGAAGTCATTCATGTAATTTTTCCCTGCTGCAATACTCATGTGGGTAGTTTGTGGATGACGACAGCTAAATTAAAAGCTATCCTATCTGAATCCGCTAAAAGACTGGCAAAACTTGGGAAATTATAAGCTAAACAGAAGTGACAGTTATAGTTCCCTTTCACATAAAAAAAATTGTGAAATATTTCCTGTTGTGTCCCATTTCTCAGCTGGAATGTACTGCAAGGAACAGGAGTGGATTAGGGAGCTAAAATGCTTCTTTGGTTTTTTGTGGATGTACAAACATAACATTGAGCATAAAATTTTACCAGTGATTAATTCAGTCTAATAACTTCTGAATTCTTATTTGAGTACAGTTACCTAAACAGTAAAACTCAACAGAAATAGGCATTCCAATGACAAGATCTTTAGACAAGATTTTTTAAAGACTGTCTTTGTGCAGTTCTGCAAATGTCTCCATAGGAACATGTTTCCCGTATTTTATCTGTTTGCATGTGGAAGAGCTGTTGCAGGTAAGTGTGCTGGTGGTGTGAGTTAGGAACAAAAGTAGGCATTACCCCTTCACCCACACACCAACCTTTGGTTCTTGCAGTGGTCTACATTGCTGTTATATTTGATGATGTCTCTTCTGACCTGTGTGGCATTGACTAGGAGCTTACATGAAACTCTGGCCCATATGGTGCACCAGCTGCAGGCTCCAGAGGGTGCAAATAAGTCCCTGGGAAGATTTACAGTTTCATTTCAACGCTCCTATGCCCTTCTAAAAAGACACACTTTTAAAACCATTTTTTAAAGAATATTCACAGTTTTGAAATGTTGTACCAGGGCAGGTTTAGATTGGATAATAGAAAAAACATCTGTACTGAGAGAGGGGTGAAGCACTGGAAGAGGCTGCCCAGGGCAGTGGTGGAGTCTTCATCTCTGGAGGGGTTCCAAAAGCATGCAAATGTGGCATTTCAGGACATAGTTTAGTAGGCACAGAGGTGTTGGGCTGATAGTTGGACTGCTTGATCTTGGAGGTTTTTTCCAACCTTAATGGTTCTATGGTGCTATGATATTATGACTCTAATCCTGCCTACTAGGCACCTTTTTTAAACTCCTGATTTGTTTTTCCCCAGTGCAATGGTTGATGGAATAAGAAAGCAAATATTAATCCATAATAATCTTATCCAACTTGCTAGAGCACCTTTCAGCCTACTGGTGTCACACTTCCATCTGGAGGACCTGCAGAAAGAATAGTCATATGAGTCATATGTCTCCCTCACCTTATACCATGCAGATAACAGATTGGACATTGTCTCTCTGTGTAGCACACAGATGTAAGTTTTGGTAAAACCACATAGGAAGAACAAAACACATTTTTCAACAAAGCATGAAATTTCTCAAAAAAAAAATTGTCTCCTAAGCAGAATATTTTTTAAGATTTGTTTTCTTTGAAATGAAAGACTATCATTTCTGCATTTATCTGCATTTCTGTAACTCTCAGGAAAGCATATTTGAGTTGCTTGGAATCATTTAATTAGTTGAATCACAAAGGACCTTATAGCCCAACCAGTTCCAGCCCCCTGCCATGGGCAGGGACACATACTCCTGGATCAGGTTGCTCCAAGCCCCATCCAGCCTGGCCTTGAACACTTCCAGGGATGGGGCAGCCACAGCTTCTCAGGGCAACCTGGGCCAGTGCCTCACCACTCTCACAGAAAACCTTTCTTCCTGATATGTCATCTAATTTTCCCCTCTAAATCTATATCTCTTGCTCTTGGGAATTTACTGCAGTTGGCAGAAAGCAATATTAAAATAAATTTAGAAAACAATTAAATACAATTATGATTTTCTCTTAAAAAAAATGTCAAGTGTCAAAAAATATTCTAGGTCTCCTGTGCTTTAGTTTGAGTCAAATTACCATTTGTTCCTCTTCAACAAATATTTGAGGAAATAAAATGACACGCCTGTTAAATTAACAAATTTAATGTGCACCAAAGCTGTTCATTTCTATAGTAAATAAGATAAAAACTTGATTGTCATATAATCCACTATTCAACCTGACTGACTGTTGAACCTCCCTAATCAAATACATCTACATGATATTGTAAGCTACATTACAGTACATTATTAGCTTGTAAAATGAAATTGCTGCAACGTTATGTACTGTATATTTGAAGCAGTAACAAATTTACCAGTGATAGATGTGCTAATGGATACGTTGTATTGCAATAAATATAAATTCAGAATAGCAATTGGAAAACATTAACATTTTTATATATGAGTTTAGGCATTTATGAGGCTGATCCAGTGAGCAGTAAAAACTGAAGAGGTGTTCTTGCTTGCTGCCATTTCTTTTTCTGACTGTTGTGAGTACGACATAAGTGGTCTTTCTCTGTAGTGGGGCTTTTATACCCAACATAAGAGACTTATGACTGACACTGTTTTGGTAAGTAGCTATCACTCCTTTCTCTCAGGAAAAGTGATCTTTATACACCTGATCTGCAGGTCAAACCCAGACATCACTTACCAGTAATTTTCTGTGGTCTTGCTGTCAGTGTTTCTTCTTCTGACCAGCATACCCCAAAGCTTTTCTCTCCCATTTTCCTCTTGAGCTGTTAATGCCACCATTCACCATCCAATAACTGCCATTTTAAAACAACAAAGCCATTCCAGGAGAAGAGTAAAAAATAAAGTGGAAAAAGCAGAAAACAGCAGCTAGTGGAAAATGATAGGAAGAGGGCTGGGGGCACCTGACCTCCCTTCTGGTGTCTGGGCATCCATCGCAGAAACCACTGAGTGAGTGGGTCCCCTGTGTTCCTGCAGATGGAACAGCTGCACAGGAGCTGGGAATGCTGCAGGCAATCCACCCTGCCAAGGCAAACCACCAAGGTAACTATACCCCCACTGAGATACAGGACAACAGCAGCATCAACAGCCAAATTTTGACTGCAGCAAAAGAGAGAGTGGTGCAGGAGGAATTGAAGGAGCAAGCCAGATAGCAAGGGATTTGAGTTTGGGCAAAGGACTGTAGCATCATAGAATCATAGAATCGAGGAATCATTAAGGTCAGAAAAGACTTCTAAGATCATCCAGTCCAACCATCAACCCAACACCACCATGCCTACAAAATCCTGTCCCAAAGTTCAGCATCTACATGTCTTTTGCACACTTCCAAGGATAGAGACACCACCACTGTCCTGGGCAGTCTCTTCCAGTGCTTCACCACTCTTTTTGTAAAGAATTTTTTTCCAGTATCCAGTCTTAACCTCCCCAAATGACAATTTGAGGTCATTCTCTCTCGTTTCCTCTCATACCCTTGCTACAACCCCCTTTCAGGTAATTGCAGAGATCAATAAACTTTCTCTTCTCTAGACTCAACAGCCCCCATCCCTCAGCCACTCCCATAACCCCTGTTCACCAGACCCTTCCCCAGCTCCGTTCCTCTTCTATGGACAGACTCCAACCCCTCAATGTCTTTTTTTGCTCTGAGGAACCAAAAATTGAACCCACGATTCACGTTTTGGATTCTCTAGTGCCTAGTACAGGAGCATGATCCCTTCTTTACTCTTGCTGGCCACAGCATGTCTGATCCAAGCCTGGATGTGNCTCTTTTTGTAAAGAATTTTTTTCCAGTATCCAGTCTTAACCTCCCCAAATGACAATTTGAGGTCATTCTCTCTCGTTTCCTCTCATACCCTTGCTACAACCCCCTTTCAGGTAATTGCAGAGATCAATAAACTTTCTCTTCTCTAGACTCAACAGCCCCCATCCCTCAGCCACTCCCATAACCCCTGTTCACCAGACCCTTCCCCAGCTCCGTTCCTCTTCTATGGACAGACTCCAACCCCTCAATGTCTTTTTTTGCTCTGAGGAACCAAAAATTGAACCCACGATTCACGTTTTGGATTCTCTAGTGCCTAGTACAGGAGCATGATCCCTTCTTTACTCTTGCTGGCCACAGCATGTCTGATCCAAGCCTGGATGTGGTTAGCCTTCTTGGTCACCTGGACACACTGCTGTAAGTTGGGCAGGATGCTGTAAATTTTGAGATAGGTTGTGCACTTGGTTAATAACCATCAACACCTTTGTGTATTCAGACCTTGTTTTACAGGCTAGTTCCTCACACAGAATTTTGCAGATGCATATGTTTTATTGCACAGTGATGCTCTACCCAACGATATTTACTCAGTGTTTACAGGCAGTATTTTCTCCATGTGCTATATTTTTATTTCCAGCTTAGCAAAATGAGGGGTATGTTTCAGACTCAGATGCCACAATGCATTTGTGATATCACCAGAAACATGTCAGAATGAGGATACAATTACAGAGTTACTGAAACTGGCAGAAATATAATAAAGTGTTTGGGTATTATAATTCAGCTTAATGTGAAGTGCTGTTAGTTTGCTTGTCACTGAATATTCTCTTAATTAAGGAATCTTGATACCAAAACATGCTGCATTTGGGTAGAGACCAAAGATATATGCCACCATTATTCTAACACTTTAGTGATGATTATAGTAGACAGTCACCTACCTTGTTAGAAAAAGTAAAGCACAGGGGCTGATGAATTAATCAAAATCTGTAATCTTACTCACTAAAACAGCTGTAATATACTATTTCTGAGCAAATAGAGAGATTTTTCCTCTAACGTGGGAGTGGAAGGTGTACAGAGGGATCTTTGAGGAGAGAGATCTATCTTGAATTTGTCGTAGTCTACTTATCTCATCATGTGAATTACATCCCTTCAGTAGACTGGGTCTGAAGAGGATATCCAATTATTCACAGGTAATATAGCCTATTCTGCAGTCAAACAAATCAGAAAAATTGCTAGCGGCTAAGACATTTTCCAGTCCACACTGCTAGAAATTTGTCCTCTACAAGGAAGAGTAGAAAAGCTAGAGAAGTAAAAAAATAGTTGACACTTTCTTTGATGAGCAGCTTATAAATCTGCCTTTTGTCTATTTTTAAGACCTATTACTGTAGCATATGTGAGCCTTTCAAGTGCTTGTGAATGTATCCTATCACACTGGAAAAGTAGGAAAATATATTGATTCTGAGACCTGAGACACAAGACAAGTCCACACGAGGGGAGGTAGGTCTGGTAGCAGGTGACCGTGTGCTCAGCTCACATTATTACATGATTCAGGCATGCACACTCCTCCTCTCAGCCCCCAAATACACACACATTCAGGTCTCCTTAGGAAACTTGGATGCACAGAGCAGAAGGAAGCTGTGGTGTGCTGATTTGAGCTAGGAAAACAGACCAAGCTGCAGAAGGCAGCCACCTGGCAACCCAGGCACAGCTAGAGCTTTTGAGCCATTGACCTGAAGTCTCTATGTTGCAAACTTGGGAGCTTATTAATAAAAACATTAAATAAAACAAACAAAGAAAAAAAAGTTGGATGATATTTCATTGCATTTGGAGGAGTAAGCTAAATAGACACAGGTTTTAAAATTATATTTTTTTTTTTTAGCATCCCAATGACAACCCTCCCAAAGTTCAAGGCTTAATGTTGTTCTGATCTGGTTTCACATTGATTAAAATATATGTGCTGTATCCTTCTGTTCTTTCTGTATCCTTCTGCCAAGGGAAAGGATAACTCCCTCTCTTGCTCCTCAGCTTCCAGTGATGAAAACTATTGAAGTGTCTGAGCTTTTATCTTTTGTCCTAATGTTAAGACACCTGTTTTGGCATATCATCAGGTCTCGTTGGCAAACTTCCAAAAACGACACCTCTTTAGTTGCCTCCTGATAAATGGTTTCCTGGCAAGAACTGTAAACTGTATGATGCCTTTTTTTTTAATGATTTCTTGTTAGAGTAATTTTTATTCTTCTATGATTGTCTGTTTCTTTATTCTTAAGTACAGTGATTGGAGCTTCTCGTAGGTTCCTGTGCTTCACTTTCCTTCTGTGTTCTGACACCACCCAAAGCTGGAAGACTACTACCACAGAATATTTGTTTGAAAAAAAATCCCTTTCCCTTATGCTAATAATGCAAATCTTCACAGACAGTGGAAACAGCAAGTCTTTTGCATGAAAAAGAATATCCTGTCATAAGGTACAATTAAGGTAGATATAAAAATTCAGTCTGATTTCTTAATTAGTTTTGCTCTTAACATATTTTGAAAAGACTTATTTGAAGAGTAGAGCTCAAATTCATGTTAACATGCTGCATTGACCAGCCAAATATACTTCATTTATAGCAAGGGCCCTCAAAATTTGTCAAAATTTGGTTTGAAAAGCAAAATTTAAAAAATTATCTTTTATTTTTGCATTTGAAATCTGCCATCAAATCTCAGAAAAGCAGAGTGCAAAGTCTTCTCTCTTTGAAAATTCCCAGCTCTGACCCTATCAGATAAAAGAGAATTTGTTTGGCTTATTCAAACCTAGTTTTGTACTGGCTCATCCTGTCCTCATAAAAAATTATATGCAGAAACACACAGAAATATACAGATAAAATGCCTCACATTGTTTGGTTTAATTTTAATTCATTTTGCATGGGATTTTAGAAAAATGTTCAAGTTCATTTTAGACAAATGTTCAAGTTGATTCTTTTTTTTAAAAACAAATTTTCTTCTCACAATTAGTATATTTCAAAGTCTTGACTTTGAATAACACTATTCTTTCCGGATATCTCTTTGCTGATTGTCAAGAACTAATTCTTCAAACCACTTGGCAGACAAATAATCTGCAGCATAGACCAGCCAACTCATTTTCACTTGTGGATTTGAACTCACAGGCTAGATTCGTTGACACAATAATAAGACATTTTCTGTATTTCAATTTTTAACAATTTTCATACCCATATTCATTAAACTTTAAAATATAATAAATAATGGATGGGTCTAGTGATGTCTATTAAATAAATTCCATAGGAAGAGAAAACAAGCACTTCATAAATGTTGAATTGCAGTATTGTTTACATTTATAATGGGTTTCCTTAAACGGATAAATTAGATCATTATTACCAAAATTATTCATTATTTATTTATATATGCATCTTAGAGAATAGAAATACTCATGTTTTGTTGATAAATTGAAGGATTTGTAGTAGTTATTGCTTGTGATCAGCCCAATTTTGCCTCTCTACAGGTGAAAGGTAAATACAATAAATTTCACCTTCTGTTCTTGATTGAAAATAACCTGCATATTTCTATGTGACCAGAACATTCAGTCCTATGTTTCATTTATTGTTTCAAAATACTCACAGGGCTCTGCACATTAGGGAAAACTATGTAGTCCTACCTCTTCCTTCTTTTTTGGTTTTACAAATAAATTACCTAAATTTTAGGTTCTTTAAATACTTTATCTCTCTGTATTCTGTATTTGTATATTGTCTACCACATCTATGAATGTGGGATGCTGCTACACACAGGGAAATAAAGATTCAACAAAAGTACATTACACAACTAAGTACACAAGGACAGCACTGCTCACTAGTCATACATTTCAGTTTTCATGTCAGAAACTCATTCTCAACATTTTTCTAACATTAGGTTTATATGTCTGGGCCAATCCTGTAATCTTAGCCAGTTACAACCTCTGCAGCCTTATGCCCAGTAGGAGAACAGTGCCTAATAAATAAGTGACATCAGTGAGCACTGGAGTATGGGCTGCAATAACTTTGGATGGTGGAAAGGATTTTTCCTGCCTTTTTGGAAGCTGCTTCACTTCTATCTGTGTTAAGAGCCTATACATACCCAATGCAGCACATTACCCACAAAAGAGTAAATGCAATGTGTGCCAGTAGCTCTGGCACTGCAGAGGAAGCCCTGAACACCAAAACAGTGAGAAATCTACAAGATCTTTGAAGAAACCTGTGTGGCCAGAAGCTCATGTGTCTCTGACCATTCCTAGGCATCTATATGATGAACACACAGCTGATAGTGCAATATATCATAGCTGTCATAAGAAAGGTCAGCAACTGTATGCATGCTGCTCAGGAGCAAGTCTCCTGTAGCTGAACTACTTGTTAACACAAGCTCAGAACCAAGGCATGTGGACTGTACATGCTGTATTCTGAGAAACCTCTACCACCTTGGATTTGACACAGGGACCAATGTCATAACTTTTTCTATTATCTTGAACAGGTCTGTCCTGGCTCATCTGAAGCTCTCCTCCTTTTTCTTGCTTCCTTAAAATAGTCCTTGAAGATTATTAAAATGCAGAAAGAGCTGGATACTGCGCATACCATGAAGACACTTGAGTAGGAAATTACTTTGAAGTCTGATGTTAATCTGTAAAGCAAGTGAAGAAATAAATCAGTTTCAAATATTGGATGAGATCAAATTAACTTTGTACGAGTATTCCCCAGAATAAGAAAATTGAAGGAATTCTTTTTTAATGAGGCTGAAGAAAGGTGCTCAGACCTTTGTATTCACTGTGTCTCAGCCAACTTCCTCTAATAAAAGATGCCAGAGTTACAGATTCAGCCGATAAGCCTGTCACTAGAGCACTCCCAGCTAGTAAGATAAAGCCTCCGGGATGTATTTCCATTTTGTATTAAACAGTTGAAACTCCATAAGTGAATATTCCTCCATGTTCAAGGGTCAAGCAGTCACAGAGCAAGATGTTAAAGTAATGCCTAGTTGTATTTTGGAAGGCACCACATTCATTGCTCCACTTGAGAGAGACCTATTCAAAAGTTTCCTCTTTCAGATATCTTAACTATTTCAGAGGAGAAGATCGCTCTGATTTTGGTGGGTTTGGAACAGTTAGTCCATCACAAAAGAATGGTGATATTATAACTAACTTAACAGTGTACAGTCAAGATTCATAATGATAGTCTTCTCAAAGCTTTATAAATAATTGAAGAAGTATGATCCAGTTTGAATGTAAAAAACCCCATGAGCTAGGAAAGATTACATTTTTTAACCTAGTTGCTTTACCTTTTAGTTCTTCATCTTAGAGGAAAGAGATTGATCTATGCTCAATGTCATACAGAGAAAATAACACGAGACATGGATCTTGGTCACAGTCTAGCACACAGACACTCATGAATACAAAATTCTGCCCTGACTGGAGCATTTGGATATTTTCATATCAGAGGACCCATTATATCTTTTGAAACTAGTCATGAACCTATTTTCCCAATGAAATGTATCAGCTCTTTTAAGCACTTGTGTAATAAATGGCCTATTTCTTGAGTCACTCCTTCAACCATCTTCAATATCCTGGGGAGAACTTCCTTGAAACAAGTGCTCTGTCAAGATAACCCATTTAGAGATGACTGATGACACATGTGAGATATTGTTGACATACAGCACTACAGCAGCTGCAAAGAATTTCAGCCTGATTCAGCTACTCGAGCAGGCATTCCTGCTCCATTGTCTGTGAGTCTTCAGCATCATAAGCCAGACATCTTTGCCTTCATCAATTAAAATAAGTTAAAATCAGAGAAAAGGTAAAAAAGAAAAGAAATTACTATCACTGACCTCAGGGAGCATGAGGTGTCATGGCCAAGGAAAGTCAATGAGTCTGGATACCCAGAGCCAATCTAGACCAAGGCAGCATATATCTCTCCAAGATTATACACTGTTAATTCACCACATAGGCTGCTCCAGAGAAGCCATATGTTCTCATGCTCTCCCACAAGCAGTGAGAAGACAGCACAGAACATCACACACAATTTCAGTGGTAAGCTGACATCAGCTGCCTATCACACTTTTGACCTAGCTGCTCCCCATTTTTGCAACAGCAATACCAGCTCCTGCATATTTTATTGTGAGCTGAACCATGAGCAAACACTTTGGGAAGAGCTTACCTGAGCCTGGATCCTAATGCCACATTTCATTTTCTTTGCAAGCAATTCAATTTGTCTTTTCAAAAATATGAGATGAGCATTGAGTATGTGCTTTCTTCTCCCTCCAGAAATCAGCACTTACCACTGAGACTGCTTTAAGATCATGCATTTCACTTTGCTGGTCTGGCTCACTAACTGTAAAGTAAACACAGGGGATACAGAACACAGAACAATGCAGGGAATAAATATCTAAATAAGTCATTAAAATAAACCATTAGAAAAGGATGCCCTAAATCAGGTATATTATTTTTGTGTGATTCTGTTCATTTACATAACATGCCTGGATGCTGTCTTTCCACACTTAAAATGAGCACCAAAAGGTATTTTCCCAGCCCTGAGCTCCCACGTATGACACTGCAGTCAGCACTCTGCCCAAGACGATGCATCTTATAGCTTTCTTTCAGGGTCTTACTCTTAACTGATTTTCCAGACTCCTTTATAGTCCTTTTGCTGTAGCATCTTTTACATTGCAAAAGCAGTGTCCAAGGCTCTGATTTTCAACCACTTTGCTTGCTCTTGTCCTACTCAACACATTCACCTACCATTTGCTGTTGGTTTTGGCATATGCAGGGACTTAATTTCTCTAGAGACTAAGAAAGTTTGAGAGGGATCCATTGGCTTAAAACAAAATACTTTGGGTGGATCTGAAATTCACTTTAGGACAATCATTAATACTATCACTAAAACAATGCTGCTACACATCATGGTTTTCAGCATATTCCTGGCTAATCACAGAAAGCTTTTATGAATATTACTGCCAATGAGGAACGGTTTTTAAGGCACACAGGCTATTAAGATTTCAGTCTAAGACAGAGGTCTGTAATGTTTGTCTTTCTAGGTAACCAAGGAGCATGAATATTTGCACATCATATGTCTTTACAAAATAAAGTGCAAGGGGTGAGTAAGCTTTCCACATCTAAGATCATGCAATACCCACTTAGAAATAGAACCTCTTCCCTTGCAAGATTCATGCGTTACTCTTCTTCCCTTTTAATTGTTATAAATGGTCAGATCATCAAATGACAGTAACTGGAAAACAAAGGACCGAGACTGTTCTGCTACTGAAGATCTTCCAACACCAAAACCTTCAGCGCAAGAGTAACCACGTGGCTAAGCCTCCTCACAGTCTTTCAAACTCCACTTCAGTTCAGCTCCTTTCATGCTGGCATGGGACAGATTCCTATGAGCTCCAGATTATGCTCTCAATGAATGGAGCTATAAATGTTGGTCCAAATGGACTACAAGACAATAAGCATAGGTACAAACACTGATGTCATTTTTGTGTAATTGACTCCTCTGTGTACTATTTGCTTTTGTCTGAGAAATCTAGCAAATATGTGAGCATTGATAACACCATCAGAATGAATCAATGGAATTTTCTGTGATATTAAAGTATATTAAAAATGCATCGACAAGTCCTGGATTCTTTAACCAGATTCATGCAACTCATTTTAGGATGAACTTTTACTGACCTGCATTCCAATTTTGCTGGAGTAAGCATGGAGCAAAGATGTGAGAACACCTCTAGGTACACACTTACACACTTTAAACATCAACTGTTTTGATCCTAGAGTTTAATGTTAAAATGGGACAGACTGATCTATTTCAAGTTAGTAAAAACTACAAGACATTTAGTATTTGCTGTGATTACTTTGGGTAAAGCGAGGGACAAAAGAAGTAAACAGCAGGTAAAATGGAGACTTACAAACACAGTTCTCTTAATTGTTAAAGGGAATTGGAATCCCAAAGACTCTTCATGCAGTCATAAGAAAGCAAAAGCTCTGTCTTGTTTTGCTTGCAAATGTAGCATATACTGTCACTATTTAAAACAGAGATATATGGCTTTCCATAAGTTAAAGAGGAGCTAAAGCAAGATGTGAACCTTGAGATGTAAAAATAGGAAAAAGCAACAGAAAAAAAAGGAGCAATCTGACAGTTGAACTGAGTCAACTGCATAGATTAGATAGGGAGAGGAAATTAGAACAAGCACAAAATGCTAACAAGCACAGAACAAATAAATGGATAACAGGAAGGGAACTGAACCAACATAAACAGCTGTAAAGGGTATTGTTGGCAGGATTTCAGGCTCAACAGTTTGAAAAGGACAGAAATATTTCATTGTTGAGCAGTATTTTTTAAAAGATGTTTCACCTCAACATAATTATATTTGAAAATTATTTTCAGGATAACAAGCTTCCTGTAACTAGGGGGTTGCTGCGTTAATCTGGTCTTTCTCTAGGTCTTTCCTCCCTTTTCCCTCCATGCAGGACAGAAAAAGGCATTGTATTTGTCTTGTCCTCAAACATCAAACTTCAAGAAGACCCTAATAATACCTACAAAAATGCCATGCTTCCCCCTGACTCTTGGATGACTCTTCCTATTTCATGGTGTCTCCCTGCTTTGTGGTTTTCTTTCTCTCCCCTTGCCTGAAGACCTTTGAGATACCACAGTTATTAGCATTGTTTCTAAGGAGTCTTTTTTCAGGATGAGAATTTGTTTCCTAATTACTCTAATGTTACATGGGACTATTGGTTCTCTTTGCAGGTCTCCAGTTATTGTTGGTTTTTTACGACACAGATCTGCAGAACATCAGCCTTTATGGAGAGGAAGGACAGCACAAATGGCTTTTTCCAAACAACAGAAACAGAAATCCAAACGAGTTGTCTACTCTGGACTCTGCCTGAGGTGAGGCTGCAATCTTCAAGCAAAGCAAAGGCTATGGCCTTCTCTTGGATCCAGACTCAGGGATTGATGATGTATTCCAGTGTGACTTACTTTAGTGAGTGGCAGTCACTGGCAAGTCAATATTGGTGCCCATTCTGCAGTATCAGAATAGTATAATAAAATTCCCTTAATATGCTGCACAAGATTTTGGCTGAAGCAAGTAAAACCTACTTAAAGCCAGTGATCTTCGGCACAGATTTTTGTGTAGACCTGATGCATGCTTGCAACACATTAGTGAATCAACCTTCTAGTCAATAAATTCACAACTTACTTTTTAAAAGATATCTAATTTTTAGCTAGACATGTAAACAAGCCATATGCTCAACACGTTTTTTTCAAAGTTTTTTCATTTGTTCCTTTTTCAATTATTTTTACACACACACAACTCTTTTTCACAAAGTAAGTGATTTCTGGGAAGACAGCCCTTTCCATATGCTTCAGGCTGGTTATTAAAACTGGTAATAATTTCTCAATTATAATCTGATTTTTAAAACCTGTATTAATTTTATTAACCAAAAATCTTATTTAAATGTTTTCGATTTCTACTACTGAGTCACTGAATCTTTGTTCACTGTACATCCTCCTGTTAGTACTACTCACTCAAAGAAATTTTGAAGGTGAACTCTCCCAGGCTTGGTTTTTCTGTCAGAACAGATTGTGTTGTAATTTCTTGTTGAATGTATTCAGATTGTGTGTCATTTATGACTTTCTGTATTTTGTTTGGTCTCAATCCAAGGAAGACTGTATATTATACCTTTAAATGTCCTAACAAAACAGAAGTCCTCAGGGGACTATTAAAAAAAAAAAAGACAATCACACAACTGCTTGCTTTTAAAGGGTTTCTAGCTGCTATTTTCTTCTTTAGGTAGCTGAAATAGTTCAAAAATCTGCAGATTCCTATCTCCAAAAATCTCACTAGCTAAATGTAGAGGATAATGGATGCATACAGTGTTAGAAAAACTTCACAAAGAACAGACATACAGTACAAAAAGTTTTAGTTACTCATAGGCCAGAGGACATGTAAGGAAACTTCCTCAATAGCTCTCAAATTATTATCTTCAATTTTTTTCATATTCACCAGGGAATTCTCTTTCAGATTTTCTCTACTTAAATGTATACGCTGAGAAAATCAATAATTTCAGATAGGGCCCTTGGGTTCTACCACAAAAGAAGCAAACAAAAAACTTAGAACTTTGGGAAATGTGATAGAGCCAACTCATTTTTTCCTGCTCAGTCTATAGGAAAGATTACTGATGATGGTGTAAAACATTAAGCAGTCACCTCAACTTACAAAAATAATAAAAACCAAACAACCTGACATGCATATTAGGAAGTCTGAGATGCTTTGAAATCCAAAGATGATGATTCTCCCTCTGCAATTCCATATTGTAATAAAATGAGAGTAGGAATGAGAATCCAGAAGAGCTGAATTCTGCTTGAATTTCTACTCTGCATATGTTTAAAATGTACCTCATGCTTATGCAGCACAACATTTACATCCTTAATTTTTAAAATCCATAGCATACTAACAAAGCTTTGTTCCTACATGTTCCTCATGTCTATATCAAACTTGCTTCTCCTTTAACAAAGATCATTGGAATCACAGAGCTTGACACAACAGTGAAATATATTCCGTGTATACAGACCCAGGCAGCACTGTTAGAAAATAATCTTGTTATATGACAATGCTGTTGTTTTATTTTCATGATTGTTATCCTACAAGGGTGATGCTGGAAAAATAAATTAATACATGATTGTGGAAATGAAATGGTTTCAGAGACTGCTCCATGCAGAGACTGCATGCTTACATCTTCACTGGCATATATTTAGCCATATTTTGTCTCTTTTGTAGACAAAACTTGTTCATGGCAGTTCAACTGCTTCTCTGGGAAGAGATCACTGTGTTTATGCCTATCCACAGTGAAAAGAGAACATTGGTGCAGCGTTTGAGAACTCATGTTTAGGGAAATCATTTAGCCTTATGTGAATAGTAAATACACAGGCCAAATCTTAGGACTGATAATTCCTTGGTTTTATGAAGGATGATGATAGATAAAGTTCTAGCAGACGGGCATGGACTCCCCTACTCTACCAGCGACCTTCTGCACAGCTGCATATTTCATCTAATTTGGGCTGTTTCTAGCTGAAAAGGGAACCTAGAGGGTATCACCAGGTCTGAAAAATTGCAGCTGGTTCAGAGTTATCATGATGATACAACACCAATGGCCACAAAGACAGTTAGAAAGAGATTGAACCATGGCAGTATTTTTTCAGAGATGATGTCCTCCAGCTGGTTAATTTGAAACTCTCAGTAAGAGAATCTGGCACAAAAGCAATATTTAGGAGTAAAAGAAGCCCTCTTTGGTAACTCTGGGCTTTGTTTCAGCCTGTAACTAACTCCAGTTACAGGAAGTATACAGAGAAAGATCAAAGTAAGAGACACTAAGTGAGCCTGTTGAAATGAAGTGTTACAGGCATATGTTCTTCATCTCACAGCTCCTTCGACTGGGTGCTGTAACAGCTGGGATACAAGAAAAATGTTTCAGGCATATTCAGCAGAAGAGCCTGTACTTCATTTGGCCAGCTCAGAGCTTGCATCTCACTGAAGGACTGCAGCAGCTCCATGAAAGGATGTTTTTTTAGCAGCAATTGGGCTACAAGGAGTTTGTTCCTGCTAATTGCTTTTACATAAATCAGACTAAACCCATCGAGTGGCAGGCAGCTAGTACGACAAACAAGTCATCAGCCTCAGGGTGCACATCCTGATCCCAGCATCAAAATCAACATGGTGAGGGGGCTACAGAATACAGGTCCTACCTTGCCCTTTGTTCTCCAAAAGTGGGAATGGGGTCTTTCCTTGGCTCCCGCAGTGAGACCACAGCCTTTACAGCACCACCCCCAGCTCTTCTGCTTTTGCTCAAGAACTGGGTACAGTCTGAGCATATCATAACATGTGTGATGCATCCCAGAGCCCACAGTCAGCACTGCTGCTGATGAAGTCACAGCACATTAGTGTGACCTGTGCACCAGCTGAATTCGCCAATTAATTCCCTTTGCCATCTAGAGCAGCACAGTCAAGCATATAAACCTGGGAGCCAGGAGAAGGGGGTCTCCTGCTAATTCAGCTGCTGACCCACTGCCTGCCCTAAGGCATAGGGAGCTTCTTCATCTGCCTTTCCCTCTTTGGGTCTAAGGCTATATGCAGAGGCCAAGCATCTTGCACAAAGACCATTGCCAGCCAAGGCTTGCCTGCTTGTAGCATTTGCAGTGGTTTCACCAGGCTGTAGTGTCTGAATTAAATTATTATATGTTTCTCCAGAGGGAACCTTGTAGCTTCATAAACATCTGTTTTGTAAGGATACTCTGCACTGGATATTAAAGATATTCATACCACACATGGTGTAAACGTGTCTGAAAGCCCTCAGTCGTCACACTACTCCAATATAGTTAATTGTTATTGTTGCTGCTGTTGTTGTTCTTCCTCTTATTAATAGCTTCTACCAAGTAGTAAAATTTGCATTTAAAAACAAGGTATGAGCATGTATATGTCTATATTTCTGTGCTGTAATATCTACATGTTTGCATTGGTATTTCTGTCTGGACTTTCCTACTGTGAAAACGTGCATTGGCAGGAAAGATTTTAAAGTGCAAATGCTTGTACTTGAGATGGTTCATTTCTGTACAGTATGAAATCCTCAGTGTTAAAAGCCATACTACTGATTGGGGCTTTAATATAAACTTACAGGTGAACATATAGAAGGCTAGATAAGAGAGAAACTGTAGAAGGAAATACAGTCCAGGTATTTAGAAGATCAGAGAGTAGCTCATGCTGTGTTGTAATAGCTTTCTGACTTTTTGCGGATCCTCTAGACTATTATATGACAGCTTAGCTTCTCACCAAGTAATATTAATCACTTCTTAATCAAGGTATATTGGTTTTCTGCTCTAGACTGAAGAGAACTATTTAACAATATACTTTCTGAAAAAATGTTGAATAATTCTCTGGCAGGGGTGGGAAGGGTGAATCTTTATTTATCTGAAGAATTAATATGTTTCCTACAAGCAATGAGCATTTTTTTACGCCCAAATCCAGCCCTGCCAGGCTGCCTGAAATTAAAATCTAATCACAGAGACTCAGCACACTAAGTACTTTCATTCGAGGCAGAGTGCTTTGTAACATGTAAATTTGAGGCGAGTTTTATTTAAATGAAGTCCAAATCCTGGTTTAAAAACAATTCTGTTACCATAGCTAATTGCTGCATGTGACTAGCACTGTTAGTTCTTCTTTATGCCTCTTGGTTCAGCCTCACTCTGTACAGTAAGTGGTTTGGCAGTACTGTACCCACAGTGCTGCCAAGAAATCAGCAACACCTACTTCTTGATTTCTGAAGTGAATCTGTCTTTGGCGGTTGTTTTTTTTAAGAAATCAGATCATTTTTAGTGCCCTTAAAAGCAGTATCAGCAACAGGGGTTGTATGAAAACTTTTTGTATCTATAAAGCTACACAACTCAATAAGTCCCAAATCAGAGAAGGGCTGATGGTTTCATTTGTACATGGTTATGAAATAGGTTTTGCATTCTTCCCTACACAATATTTGCAGTATTAACATATAAGGTGTTACTCTTGTAGTCACCACACAAAACAGAGGCTTTTTTACTTTGCACATAGGTGCAAAAAGGGAACTTGCAGTCACTGTGTTATCAAGATACTGTCTAAGTTTCCCAGTATAAACATACCAATTATTTCAATCTTTGATGGAGCTCTGCTTCTTAAAATCAATGGTATTTTTCATCCCTCTATGTGATTTATTTTTGAATCTCTTAAGCAGAGGCTGACAGCATTTGCCAAAGTGTAATGAATTGCTTGCCAGTGATTTCCTGTTTCCTCAACTGATACAAAAAAAACCACAAGATAAGTTTAATACAATGCGAAAATAGTAGTTTTGCTGCCTGCCTTTAAGAAATGAACTTATGAAGAATACATTTTCTATATAAATGGTATTTTAAAGTTTCTAGGTTTCATTAACAGCAAATTCATTTTATCTTTTACTATTATTATCCTCAGAACTGTCAAGCTGTTTCTAAAGCATAATAGCTACAAATTAAATTAGTTTTTACCAATGATTACTTCTCAAAAGTGAAATGTTAGTCAAAGGAACATCCATCGAAAACACAGACATGTGAAAGACTGTGTTTTCCCTTGTGGTAAGGACAAGGTGTATTTCAAGTCACCTATGTCCTAAGAGGATGTTTATAGGTGTAGACAACACACACTGTTAACTTAATCTCTGTTTACAAACTGCTAGGTGAAAGGGCAGTCTGTTTATTCTGTTTTGTGTCTCATGACAACTTGAAGCTTTCTTTTAGTGGTACCTATCAGTGATGAGGGCAGGAGGGAAAGTCATGAAAAGCTCTTGGCAAAGCAGAACAAAACACTCTAGCTGAGAGCCTGAAAAGTTACCGTCCAGGTGCATGACTTTTAGACTGTGGAGCAGCTGAGAAGATTGCCCTTGGGAAAAAAAACACAGTTGTAAATTTTAAAAGGAGCCCAAATCATGCTGGCACAGCACTTTGGTAGCTTGTTCGAGACTGCATAGACACCTAAGCTGTGGAGACGTTCAATAAAGCTGTTAGGTCTGTACCTGATATCAATTCTCAATGCTTTGATTCAAAGAGAAGCTGATAATGAGAGACAGAGAACAACTTTCCAGGTTGATTGGTTTCGTTTCTTTGATTTTAGGGGAAAGACCTATTGAGTTTTCCATTCCAGGACACTGCTTCTTGACAAAAGTAATGGTAAAACATCAGTAAACATCCTAAATGACAGTGGCAGGCACAATCATGAAGGCAATTCATAGACAAAACATAAGGATGTAATGCACCAACAACTACCAAAAAAATTCCTTACCCCTGTTCTTGCAGATACTGACCTTTATTTTTTGTGTACCCTCCCTAAAATGTGTCTTCTTTCATTCAGTCAGATTTGGGCATTTTAGCACAATACTTAAAAGCTGAATCTGTGGTAAGTAAAAGAGTTCAGTACAGCTGTCTCAGAGAATGGGCCCTTTAAATGGACATAGATATTCTGGTTAGTTTATCATTCCTCACTTTTCTCAAAATATCACTAATGAATGTTTCTCAAGGCACATAGTTTATGACCTTATTACAGCTGAAAAAACATTGATTTTGGGACTCCCTGAGCTTGACTTCAGGAAGCAGTTAATTAGATATCTTAGGCTTAAAAACAAGCCCCAGATCTAAATTTGTGAGGGTTTTGGGTTTTTTTAATTGCTGCTTTTCGTTAAAAAGCAATCCTGTCCACAAACCGATGGGCATTGACAAGTCTGGGTGCAGCCAACATGTGCAGAAGAGAAAGTAGGTGCTGGGAAGCTGTTATGGAAAGCCCATCTCCAGTGTGACAGCACAGCCTAGAGTGGGTTTTGATGTAAGCCATGGGAAATTGGAGACTAGCAGAGAGATCCAAGGACACCAAGGGATGCTAGCTTTACCTCCAATTGCCATGTGGAAATTGTTTTGTTTAGCTCAAACTGACATGCACTCTGAATACTTATTGTTTAAATAGAAACATTATCTATGTCACAATGATCATTTTAGCAAAATTCAGATTATTAAAGGAAAGTGGAGAGGTAGCTGCTACCTCAGTTTACTGGAACAGAGACAGAGTCAACCTCCTTCCATTAAAAAGTTCAAAGTTGCCCTTGGTTCTTGCCTATGGGTGGGAAAAAGCACATGCAGCTCTTTCCGATCTCCTTGTGCATTGTAGACATTAAAAAACAAAACACATATAGCATGCTTTCCTTGATCACAAAACCAGCAAGTCTACTTTGCCTAATCAATCAAATGCACGAGTATATAGCATAGCCCTAACACATCTGTTTACTTCCAGGATTTAAAAACAAAGAACAAACCAGACATTTTTCTTCATTATTAGTATTAGCATTGGTATTAGTATTATATTCACTATTTGCTAATTAGTCTAAGAATTATTTCAGAATAAAATATTTTTAAACTGCAGCTGCTGAGTAGGATAAAAGCAGAACCAGAGAGGTAGGAAGGTTTCTGTGGCATAAATTAAATTTTGCATGCCACATAGGATATGAGATCTTATCTATGTTACAAAAAATATTATATTTTGAAGACTGTGACACACAGTTGATATGTCATCTAACTCATCTGAGATCAGCGGTCTCCTTTGATGCAAGCTTAGAAGTCTCATGCATTCCTAAAGTGTAAAAAGTATAAAAGTAGTTTTGAAAGAAACCAACCTCATGACTAACCATTAGATTCCTCTCTCTTGTGTGTGAGGCCTTTGTGCCATTATATATGTTAAAATTACTGTTACTGTTGCAGTTGAACATATGTGGATTTACATGCCATCTGAGGAGTCATGGTATCGTTTAAATCAGCCCAATTTCAAAGTCCTTATTGGATCGATATCCATTAATTTTGCACATCGCAGCATTGGTCTTGTTGGTCTTCCTGCTAGGGCAGGTCACAACAGCAGCTGGTCACAACATTGCTTTAATGCAGGAAGAAAGAACCAGAGTAGGCTCGCTTCCATTCTTCTCCATCCTTCCTCATTCATTGTTGATAAGGGTATTTTTGTGTTCACCTTCCCTTTGCCCATGGGGAAAAAAAAGAAAAGGGGGTTCATCTTGTTTGCCCTTAAACACTTATTTTCAGGATGAGGATGTTTTCCAGTTTCTCTTATTTTGCCAGATAATTCTGTAGAATTACCCTTCCTACCTGTTTTCCAAGAATCATAGAATGGTTTTGATTGGAAGGGACCTTAAAGCCCATCCAATTCCACCTACCTGCCATAGGCAGGGACATCTCCCACTGGATCAGGGGCTCAAAGACCCTTCCAACCTGGCCTTGAACACCTCCAGGGATGGGACAACCACAACTTCCCTGGGCAACCTGAGCCTGGATCTCACCACTCTCATCATGAAGAATTTCTTCCTAATGTCTAATATAAATCTTCTCCCTTCCAGTTTAAAGCCATTGCCCCTCATTCTGTCCCTGCACTCACTGATCAAGAGCCTCTTTCAGTACTGGAATCTGCTCTATGGGCTCCCCAAAGCCTTCTCTTCTCTAGGCTGAAGAACTCCAACTCTCTCAGCCTGCCCTCAATGGGAGGTGCTCCAACCCTCAGATCATCTTTGTGGCCTCCTCTGGACTCACTCCAACAGATTCACGTCCTGCCTGTGCTGATGGCTCCAAAACTGAATGCAGGACTCCAGGTGAGGTCTCAAGAGAGCAGAGTAGAGGGGAAAAATCATTGTCCTCTCAGGAGGACGTCCTCACTTTGCAGGTTCAGTTTTATTTTAGTCAGAGATCTTGGCTGCCTGCTCATTTCTTTCTTGCAGATTTTACTACTTGCACATGTATTTCTATTCTCTGTTTGGATAACTATATCACAAGTTTCATTTTGCCTCTTTGCAAATGTGGTCATTCCTTATATTGTAAGAGAAGCCATATTACAAAACATTGTTAGCAGTGTTAACAGTGCTACAAAATGCCTGTTCATTCACAGGCTACATTATTTTAGTGTTCTTATTTCTGCTTTCCAAGGCAAGAAAAGAGAAATTTTGTTATGATTAGTCTCTTTGTACTTTTCAGGTGCAGCAGGGTTCTGCTCCGTCTGTCATGATATACATTGGCCTCATCAAAACAAAGTAAGGAGAAAGAGGTATGCCCCACCTAACTTCTGTAAAACACAGAAGTAACTATCAAACCAGTGTTATCACAGAATGACAGAATCATAGAATAGTTTGAGTTGGAAGAGACCTTAAAACCCATCCAGTTCCAGCCCCCTGCCATGGGCAGGGACACATTGCACTAGATCAGGCTTCCCAAGGCCCACCCAACTTGGCCTTGAACACCTCCAGTGATGGGGCAGCCATAACTTCCCCAGGCAACCTGGGCCAGATCCTCACCACTCTCATAGTGAGGAAATTCCTCCTTTTGTCTAGTCTAAATCTGCCCCTCTCCAGTTTATAGACATTGCTCCTACTTTTATCATTGCAAGCCTTTCTACAAAGTCCCTCCCCAGCTATCCTGTAGAGCCCCTTCAGGTACTGGAAGTGTTAATGGAGTCAGTTGTGATTTTCAGAGGCTATTTCATGCCCTAGGTGTACCAGGTCTCAGCTGCATCCTTGGCTTTATTAGCTCATGATTCCATTCAACAACTAGCGTCAAGATCAGAACCCTGTTCTGCTGAGTCCTGATGCACACAAAAGAAGCTGTCTCTGCCTCAAGAAATCAAAATCTAAAAAGATGAAATGATCCCATAGCTGAGCAACATCACAAAAATGTCATTTGACTTTCCCTGCATCAGCCAAGAACATTCCTGTGGAGCTTGAAATTAACCTAGTCCTTCCAAGTCTAGTGAACCATAACTTTCCCTACATAGACAGACAGACAGGTAGATAGACACAAATATAAACATACATATTCTGCTTGCTGAGAGCAAGTCTGAGCACGTATATGGATTTTTAAAAAGGTGTCTTGCATCCATATTGTATTGGAAGGCGTGCTTTCAGGCTTTGTTAGGGAAAACGGGGATTTTTCTTCTCTCCTTAGTACCACTCTCTCTATAGCTACCTGCTCTGTGAGTGGACAGACAAACTTGTAGCTGTTCCCATGAATCAATCCCGTCCGCACACAGAGTGATGTTGTTCAGCACCATGGGATTAGAGGCAGATGTGACTGACAAGCAGCCAGAGGCTGCACCTGACTGCAGAGCAAGCAGAGATCCCCAGTTCAGCTACAGACACACCTGCCAGAACCACAAATGCCTGAAACTGCTGTTTGAAGCCAGACCTTCAGGATAGCATCACAGGAGACTAGAAGACCATCTTATTCTGGAGTATAATCGAGATTTAGTTTAACTGTTACTTTTGTGTGTGTGTGTATATATATACACAAAATGCATTATAAGTATATATATTTATATTATCCTTAGATATTATCAACTATAAAGCTCAACTCATATTCTTTTCTGCTGGGTAGTATGATTATGTTATGTAATGTTAGGTGAAATAAATTTATGCTGCCAAATTATATTAAGGTTGTTGTTGGCCAACTCATTTTTAAAACTTTCTCTTCAGTCATGTGTTTCTGAAAAATTTATTTTGTCTAGCAAACTGTATGACATATATCCATGTCAGCGGATGGGAATAATTACGCTGAGTATAATTAATACAATCTGAAGGGTTTCAATAGTCATGAAGTTATTATGTAACTGCACAATTATTAAATGATCAAGTAACTACTCAGTAATTTCATGGTGATTTGTGCTATATACGATATTTGCTTTACACAAACAAACAATGCTGTCATACAATTGAGAACGGATGTGAATATCTGCATGTCAGTACTGGAATAGATGAGAGATTTTTATGATGGCTTGCTCCTGAAACAGTCACTGTTTCTGAGCATATTTTTTGTAAGCATGAAGATCAAGAAGAATGTCTGTTTTTAATGAAAATGTATATGCATATAAACATAAACACTTCCATGAGCAAAGATAGAAGTATGTCATATTTAAAACTTGGAGTATTTAAGGCACAACACACAGTGATGCACATACAGGCTCTAAAATCAAGACCATGGCCCTGGAGCAGGTTCTTCCAAAGCTTGATCTGTACATGAGGTGGAGTACATGGATTGACTTGCATTTTAGTGCTCATGGCTGCAAATCCCATACTGAGAGCTCACTTAGAGCCACAAAGTGCATGAATTTTTGGGAGTAAATCCTAGAAGTTCAGTCATGTACACTGTGGAAGGTCAGACAGGGCTATTAAAATTCTATCAGTGTCTGAAAGGTGCAGAATGAAAAGTGTCAAAATTGACTTTCATGATTTGAAGGCCACACTGAGGCACTCTATTCTGAATTGAGCATAGTGTGGTATCTTTTTTGGTGCAGGGAAGCAGTTCTTGTTCGCTTATGTTTTACGTGCATATTAGTTTGTATTATCAAGAGAAAGAATAATATAGTACTAGCAGACACAGTTTATCATTGAAAAGCTTATCTTTTTTTGTTTCAGTGAAATCACTACTCTAGTGACACAGATGCTATCACCTTACTTTCAATGTAATAAAGTGTCTGCCTCTCCCTGTATCTGAGTAAACAGAAAATGTCCTGGACCATAGTCAAAGAACCTATACAATTCCAAACTGGAATTTATTGATTCTAGTTAAATAACAGGAAACATTTTTAGCATCTGTTTATATCTATGTAGAATAACACCTATTTGAAGCCTTCTGGCTGCTTCTACGTCTGATACTGGGCTTATATCCATACCCCAAAAATCTCCTCTTGATTGCAAGTAATCACCCAACAGCCTCAGGAAATTTGCTTTAACTTTTCTGGATCTGGGATAGGGATTGCTTTGTTCAGAGGGTCCAGAGAAGACCCCAACAGGCATTCTTCTGCATTTTTTTTGCTGCTGGAGAAATACTGCAGATGGGTATGGCACGGGAATGTGGATGGCATGTCTGCTGATGTATCAGGTGAGAGAAGAGCATGTTACCAAGAATTGTGATAAGCATCAAAGTTTTGCCCAGTGGACTATGAATAATTCATATATCACATAAGCTGAGACAAAAAGGTGAGAAAGGTATCAGAGGAAGGAGGTTCTGTGCATGCAAGCTGCCTCTAGATAAGAAATATTTTTGGAAGGTAATCTTGGCAATGCTTTATGTCACCTCACTCTCACTTTTGCCTCTATTTCCTGTAAGGTTGTACTTGGTCCTTGCTGGTTGCAGGGATCCACACAGAACTTGGTGACCTGAAACTGCTACAAAGCATCATGGATAGCACAGGAAGGGAGGTTATTTGGGGTGGGGTTTGTGAATTCAATTAATTCTAGTGTACAAATCCTAATGTGTTGGAGAAACATTCCTCCTCTTATGGACCAGTGGACTTGAGAATGGTCAATATCATCTGTAGTAATATTTATCAATTTTTCTGTCATAAAAAGTCATAAATTTCATTTTCTTTCATACCAATATAAACTACACACAATGAAATGTAATGCTGTTTCAAAGAGGTATTGCTATCTTCCTAAATGCCTTAATCCTTATTATTTTTTAGCTTTCAAATGTCATTTCCCCCTGAATTGCAAACATTAAACTGTTCATTACACTGATGATGCAGTTGATAAGACCAACAATTTCTGAGGATATCTGTGGAAAACCACTCATGATAATACACACTGAAAAACTCCAAATAACCATATTTGTCTGCTGGGATCTCTCATGGGTCTCCCAGGCTTGAGTCCATGACCAAACACAAACTCCTACTCCTGAGTAAGCAAGGTAAAACCTTATGGAATGTACGTACTGCAGTTAACAAGGGGTAAGGGTAAGGCATAGCTAAAGAGACCGAAGCCACCTGGACTAAACTGTGTCTACGAATAGCAATAAGCTTTACATCCTTCATTAAAGCACACAACAAAACTTCAGATAGTGTACTTTAAGTGGCCTGAAGGAGAAGACAGAGTGTGGAGACTGTGCTGTGCTGGTCTCGACACGGTCATGGCATGTGATATATTTTTCTGGGTTTTTCATTTCAGGGAGATGCTAGTTAAACTAGGGTGACAAATCATCGGTTTGAGCCAATTCTTTCTCTTGATATTTAGAAGAAGATTTCCAGAGGCTGCTCATGTAAATGGCAGCAAAATATATCCATGCCTATTTCCAGCCACAATCAGAAGCATGTGTTTGTACTGTTCTCAAAACTGTCTGCCAGAGGCAACTCAGACTGCTCCTGAATCTGGCAGCCTTGACCAAAAAGGAATATACATTCAGCCCTGAACATCCCTAAACAAGGCTACAACTTGAGGTTAAAGCCATACAGAAGTCCCAGGGAGCTCTGATGATGGCAATTATGTCATCAATACTAATCCATGAGCAAAAACCGCTGAACTACTCTGTCCTTTTACTTGTAGGAGATAGCTTTTCACTGCCATCATCTACCCAATACCACGAGTGGCATGGCTCCAGTGGGAAAAACACAAAGAAATGTTTGGCAGTTTGTGTTACAATAGTGAGGAGCGAGTTTCAATAATATAATCTGCTCCATCTTAAATTTTTGCTTTTTCCTGTACACTAAAACATGCATATTAAGAGACCAGGGAGATAAAAAATTGTAAGAAAGAAAGAAAGAAAGTAATAGAACACCTGTTTTCCATGGAAGCCACAAATGGAGGCTAGCGGTATGAAAACATCCTCAGGACCAATAAACTACTAGGTGAGAAAACATTGGATTTGAATTCAGGTAAACAAACACTATATCTAATTCAGGACAGAGATCCTATTTTGGAGGAATGTTTCTGATAAATCCAGATCTGCCCTCTGTCCAGGTGAAGAAATTAGCACTTGTAAATAATTTTTTACATCCTGCAGAAGAAGCATTGCCATGCTTTATCCTTTCTCTGAATCTGATCCTTTGCTTCTTGCTTTGATCTTGCCTCCCTGCACTCTGTTCCTAGCCACTGATGGCACAACACAAGTTTATCCCAAGGTACACAAGCAGATTAATGATGCAAAGCCTCACAATTTCCTTTTATGGGGGGACAAGTACTGAATTATACATGCCCTGTGTGAAGACAATGTACCCACTTTGTCAACTCTACTGCTTCACTGATCTATCTCCCTCTTGAAATGCGTAAGTCTGACTGTTCTGTTAAGCAAGTACAAATCCTCTGTATGCAAAGTAAGGTAGAATTAAAAAAAAAAATTCCTCTTGAATGTCTTTACATTGCACCATCTTGGGGGGTTAATTTACATAGAAGTTATTGCTGATAAACACAAACAGGTGTTTCTTAGCATTCGTTTCTATATGTCCTAACAACTGTGATGACAAAATGCTGTGATAGTGCTTCACTAATTTCTGCAAGAAATTATTAAAAAGGAGGGTTTGCAAGCTTTGGTACTGGGAGGACTTGTCTTCAGAAGGGAGGCAGCTGATTTGCTTCACATATCTGGATTGAACATTATATCTGTAAGTTATTAAGTCCTTAAATGCTTAAAATTCTTAAATTTTCAACATATATCCAGATGGTGAAACGGGAAACAGGTGAAACCAATCTTTCTTCAGGGTTCATGGAAGTTGGTGCTGCAGGCATGCAAGAAAAATAATTGAAAAAGTAACTGTGTTAGCATCCTTGTTTGTCTGATTCTGCAGGAAAAGATAATTAAGTAATCAAGGATATAAGATAAGGTAAAAGGACATAGGAATGAGGGATTGTGACTAGCAAGGTGATATCCTAGGACAAAATTATCAACATGGGGCATGCGTACAATCCACTTGGAATTGGTATGTGATCTACCAAACAGCCAGGTGTTTCCTTTCACTCGATGGCAAAATATTTGTGAATTTCTGCACTAATTTGGTAGAAACTTGATGAAATTTAGTAGTACAAAGTGCAAGTCTAGGCATATAAATAACAGGAATTTGTCAATATAGAGAAAAGGCTGAGAGCTGGAAGCAGTCAAAGAAGAAAATGACTTCACTGATGTAGCTCTGAAAAATGCAAGTGCGTTATAAAATCTGCTAGGAAAGAGGAATAATAATATTTCCATTCAGGATATTGGTGTGAAGAGCACTCTTTGCTATATTAGTTGTGTATCTCTGAAAAAGAGAAAACCAGACTGTAGGAAAGGAGGATTAAGTAAGTCAGGGAAACATACAGGAAGGAAGTCTGAGGAACAGACCAGTTTACTGGCCTCTACATCTTAGCAAAGTGGGAGCTAAGCAGGGCTAGGGTTGTTCCTTATAAATAACTGCATATGTAAATAGCAGAGGGAGAGAAGAACTGCTTAAGCCAAAACGATAGAAGAGAAACACATTTCCACTGTGCATGAGAATTTTTACAGTAGAAAGCAGAAGTTTCTAACTGTCAAAACAGCAAGCTTCCATAGCAAAAACACAAGTCGGGAGAAAATACATGAAAATGGATAATTAATTTAAGCAGTATTTATTTACTTTTATGAAGACATTGAATGATATAAGTAGTAGTAATAGTTGGAGACTGGACTCATCAGTATTTCATAGAATCATAGAATCACCAGGTTGGAAGAGACCCACCGGATCATTGAGTCCAACCATTCCTACCAAACACTAAACCACATCCCTCAGGACCTCGTCTACCCATGCCTTAAACACCTCCAGGGAAGGTGAATCAACCACCTCCCTGGGCAGCCTGTTCCACTGCCCAATGACCCTTTCTGTGAAAAACTTCCTCTTAATGTCTAGCCTAAATCTCCCC
>WAAB01023388.1:60504-74057 GCA_013389865.1 Piaya cayana | reverse complement strand
CTGACACAAGCCAGGATGCCATTGGCCTTCTTGGCCACCTGGGCACACTGCTGGCTCATGTTCAGTCAGCTGTCGACCAACACGCCCAGGCCCTTCTCCTCCTGGCAGCTTTCTAGACAGACTTCTAGTCTGTAGCTCTGCATAGGGTTGTTGTGCCCCAAGTACAGTGCTCAGTATTTGGCCATGTTAATCCTCATGCCATTGGAGCAGAAATCCTTGTATGTCATGCACAGCTCCCATTTTGAAGGTGGTTGTTTTGGGGTATTTTTTCCTCAAAATACCTTTTAGGTTATGTTGCTATTCTGTTTTACCTATACTCTGCTTACACCTCTCTGTTATGAGTCTCCTTTGCACCTGAATTCACATTTCTCTTGGAAGATGTCCCGGCCCCTGGCAGGAGGATTGAAACTGGATGATCTTTAATGTCCCTCCTGACCCAAATCACTCCATGATTCTATGATTCTTTGAATTTTAGGCCACGGGAGTTTGCATTCAACTCAGGATAAGTAAGATTTACACCTTTTTTTTTTCTGCGAGTTCTGTTAAAATTTTCATGCATGACACAGGTATGGGACTCTGGTTTCAGCAATCATGTTATTAAAATGTGCACTGTTGTGCTGCAGGAAAGATAATTGTACGATACGGTGAAGATACCATCTCAAGGAAAACCAGCCATTTCTGCTGTGTCACGGTTTTCTTACATAAGTAGTAAATATGTCTAGGATTTGTTCTGGACAAGGACTTCAAAGCTGCACAAGCAATATCTGATTCAACTATAATATCTTATTCCTTGCAGATTAGGGACAGGGACATATGCCATACAACTATTTAATTTTATACATTATGCATTTTCTATCTTCAAGTGCATGTTGAGGAGTAGGCAGGAAAGAGTAGCAATATGAAACCTTAATAATTTGTAAGGGAGTTTGTTTTCTTCAGGAGCTTTCTCTTCAAAATAACACTTAACTGCAAAATTATGTTCTCTCTTTGACTGTGTTAGACTGATGAGAGTCTAAAGGAACCCATGTTGTGTCAGCAAGAAAAGCTCAGAAAAATTTTATTTGATAGTAATACCAATCAAACATCCTGGAAAGTGAGTCAGTGTTTTGTTGATTGAGTGTAAGTAATAGTCTTGTTGTGCAAAAATAGTATTTGTGGAATTCAGATCCAAACACCATATTTTGCCTTAAACTGAACTGGAGAGGTGTTTACACAGAAGCTTTAGCTTCAGAGCAGCTGTTAATACTTTGCAGAAAGTCGTCTGGAGACCAAAAGAAATTTTTCAAGTGTCCGGCAAAATGCGCCCTCCGGACTGCTTGGGAGGTGATGATCAGTTTCTCACTACAAGTAGCTAATTCTTTAAAGTCCAGCAGATAAAAGCAGTGGTCAAGCCTCAGAGACTAGATATTCCCGCATGAAACATAATACAGCATGAAATGGAGAGAAAGGAGATCCTGTGCTTTTAACCAACAGCTCTCTGACAATGAGGCTGAGTGTAAGCAGATGTTGTTGCTGCATAAACAACCAAGTCCTTTGTCCATAAAGGCCCTAAGAGCTTAGGTTCTAATGGAGGGATGGATGGCCTTGATTTACACAGTTCAGTAATAAGGCTGGAAATACCTTTTTATAGCCCTAAAGATAACTATCTTCTTAACACCAGGCATTTTGTGACCGCTTTATAACCCTTAAAGACACGAATTTACTGTGCAACAAAGCAAATATTTAAGGGATTTCACTAACAAGGTTTCCCATCCTAGTCAGACGCCAGGTCTTGAAAGCCAACCTCAAAGCAGTTTGCTCGAAGGACTGTGAGCTTAAGAGGCCAGTAGGTGAAGTACTTCAGATTCCCTCTTTTTTTTATCACCATTTTCCTTCTCTTTGCACCTCAGTTCTGGTCTTTCTGACATGATACACAAGACAGTCAGCCCCATCATGGATTGTCATGGCTTCTGTGTATTTGTTAATGAAGATCTGACACCCACACTTCTCCAAGCAAAGATTCTGAACTCCAGATATGGGTGAGAGCAATGCTGGAGCAAGGTACAAGGGCAGGATACCAGTGTGGTGGTTTGTCAAAGGAGCCAGTTTACCAGCCACTTTTCATCTCTAGTTCACTTCTACTCAGGGACGCAAAGGTGTGCTGTCTTGCACCAGAAAATTCTTCCTTTATCCTCAAAGCTTATGTAAAAATCACACAACACACAGAAAAGCATGGTTCTGTTTGAAAAGACCTCTGCAAGGGCAAAGGAAGTTGTTTTGTCCATTTTGTATCATATATTTTATACACTGAGCAGAGCAGGGCAGGAGAGATAGCTGCACTTTCTCCTGTTGCTCCAGAGCACACGTTAGCTGTTATTTGTTTGTCACGGTATTGCGTGTTTAGACTCCAAAACCATAAGTTTGAATAAGATAACTGCTTCCTTTTCCTAACAAATGCAGCTTGTTCATAAAAACAAACCACTGAGGCAATATAAGCAGAATGGAGGGAAGTTTTCTGAGCAAAACAGCAATATTGTCATGATTAATCTTTCCAAATGTTGTGACTAATTCCAAGACATTTCTCCCTGTAAGACTGTGTGATTTGTTGATGAAAAATGCACATTTCTGACCAGAACACAAAGTACAAATTATTGTAAAAAAACATTGATAAAATATTATTTGAATAACAAGTAACTAGCAACTGCAGGTAAAATCACAGTTTCTATGATATTTATTACTGCAGATATTGGAAAGTACATTATCGATTCAAGTGTTATACATTTTCTTTTTTGAGTGTGACAGAAATTCACGTTTCTGATCAGAACACAGAGTGGAAATTTATGTGAAAAAAGTATTGATACAATATTATGCAAATGACCAATAACTGGGAGCACAGGTAAAAACAGTACCTGCAATATTTATTACCACATATATGAGAAATACACTTTACCTTTTTAAGTGTTGCTTGGGGTTTTCTTTTCTTATCTGACAGGATGACAAAATATTTACCTGGCTATGATACTGAAATGGATTTTTTGTTAAATGGAAGAAATTCCAAAGATTTGCTTGCAATGTAGGTTCTTGCATGTGTCAGTAACACTTTAGTATGAGATAACAAGGCTTAAATAAAAGAAGTTGTGTAAATATATGTTGTGTTAAATAATCTTTCAATTTGTATTTCAGTTTTCTTTCCTCCATATTTACCTGATATTAAATTTTTAATTACAGAATCTTTTCGGTACTGGATTAAATAATGCCCTTAATGTATTTTTGAATTTAAAGAAGTCATGCATAAACCAGACTACAAGGATGTAAATTCTGAGTCATCTGAGTCATATTTCACCACCATTTTTCTTAAAGAAATGCATATATTATTTATTTTAAATCCTTTTACAAAGTGTTCAAACAAAACAAAGTCAAATCACATATAACACCAGATCAACGAAGAGCAAAGGTCAGTGGTTCATAATGCTGTTTTCTAGAGGTGGTAGGTCAATGTGCAAAGCCATAGGATATTTGAAAATAAAGAAACACATCTTGTGCTCAGGATACTGCAAAAGTGAGGTCCTGTTTTAAAGCATTTATTTTAAAAGATAAATACCTCCCTAAGAACAAGCTCTTGATGTCTCTGACATGAGAGATATGCAAAAGTCATTAAAGCTGTCCCAGCAGAGCTCCTACAGTTGTTTCACTTTAGGGTGGGTGTGAGTATGCTTAAAATTAAATTACTTTAAAATAAAGTTAGAGCACTAAGCAATATCCTGCTTTTGACTCAGCAGGGTTTCCCGTGAGAAAAGAAAGTGGTCAAAGAGAACTCAGAAAGACAGACAAACATATTTACCCCTAGGTGGAAGGTACAAATTAAATTAGCTTGCCACAAAAGGGAGATGTTTTCTCCTTCTGTTCAGATGTCATGGTAGTGAGGAAACATCGTCTGGGGCCAAGAAAAATGGCACAAATGCATTCATCTAAGCTACCATTCATCCTGTTCCAAGGTCTAAACAGAACACATAAAAGAACAGCACTGCTGAAGCACTTCCTCTCCTTAGTTACCAAATGGGGACTTGCAGAAGAGCATAGGAGCAGAGGGTGGGGATATTTCCAGCATGGATTTCACTGCTGTGGTGGGGGTGACAGGGGATGTCATAGACCTGATGAGGCTGGATGCGAAATGTCACTGCCACAATGTGATTCCCTATCTGCCCTGGAGGAAGCCTTCAATGGTGTGGCATATTGAAAGGTGTACAGCAAACTTTTCCTCTCTCCCTCTCAAAAGCTGGAAAACAATACAGGCACTTCCTGAGAGTCAAGTATATCTTTTATCATGCCTCATTAATATGCATGTTTTTGGCACTCAGTAGGGTTCAGCTGGTACACTTTCCAGTATCTCATTCTTTATTTATATGAGACTGGGAGGTGTGACCTACAGAGCCAGTTGGCTGTCATGAATTGGAATATTCATTAAGCCTTGTGAATTATGCATTGGACTGCTTATAACACCAAGATCCAGAATTGATCCAGCCAGGACTCTTAACCACTTCCCATTAGGCAGAATGATCCATAGACTGGTAAAACATGCATGTGTGCTGTGTGCTGCAGAAATATCTGTGCCAGTAATCCAGGAAAGTGCTTGGGGATTTTGTGACTCATGCTCAACAAAAGTCTGCCTAATCTTTGGTTTTGTATTTATTTGAAGAGTTTTAGAGTTGAATTTTTTGCTCTTGCAATTCATGGTTACTCTTTGTTCCTTTAGATTTTGAACTTTCTCACCAATCATTCCACTGCCTGTACAACAAATTGTTTTCTTTTCAGGCTTAGAGGTCTGGCAAGAAACCTTCTTTATACAGATATCAAGTGGCTTTTTTTTTGTGGGGAATTCAATGTTAAGAAACAACTATGAATACAGATATTCACAAAAGGGAAACTTATTTTCCTGCAAGGTTGTGGTTTTGGTTTTTTGCTTTTTTTTATTACTTTAAGCATCTGACAGAAGGTAGACTTGATTTTTAACTATTGTTTCTGAATTTTGTACACATATTAAGCCATACTTGTCTTAGTGCTTATGAATTAGTGCCTTGTGAATTTGTGATTTATGATTGGTGAATTTAGTGATAGATGGGAATGGCTGGACTCAATGATCCAGTGGGTCCTTTCCAACATAGTGATTCTACAGTTCTGTGATTTAAAGTTGCAAACAAATATTTTATCCTCTAAAGCCAGTGATCAGCATCTTATTTGTACTTTGAAATGCATCAGTTGTGTATTCTTCTTAAAATCAAATGTTTACCAAGAGAAGACTCTAAAATGGGTGCAAGTGGTTAAATAAATTTTTAAAACCATTCTGGGAAACTTGACATGTCAAGATTAATCAAGGAATTTAAAGCCCTTCATCACTTTAATAGTACCAATAGGTCTCAATGCAGAAAAGTTGTTTCGTCAGTTTATGACCTTGTAGCTTGAAATTTGTAGTTGCAGTATGACCCATGCAAGCCAAAACTGTAAAAAAAAAATCTAACCCCAAAAAAACTTACAGTGAAATTCTCCACATGGGTTTTCCATTCACAATGAAGGCTTATGTGCTAGATTTAAGAGACAGTCTTTCTGCTGAAGCTTACCTGCCAAAGTGACTAGCAACTCTACATGAAGCAGTTGGGAGAAGTAAAGCTCTTCTTGCACAATCTGAATTCACTACATTGTTTGTGAGAAGTTCTGTGGCCTGGCCTGAAAGTGGATAGCCTGATCTATGAAAAGGTCATGGGTGAGCCCTGTGTAAAATGGCATTGTTTACAGTTTTTTTAGTGAAGAGATTAGCTGTCATTTATTTCCACATACCTTAACTGAAGAGCTTTAAAGGTTCCCAGCAAGACCATGTCCTTTTCTCTTTCTCCGCTTGTCACATACTTGTCAGATTCAATAAAATTCCTTACCTGAATTATGCAGATGAGGTTTTGTTGTGTCCAGCACCCATCATTGTTCATCTCCACTACAGCTGAAACTTCTAGCAACCCTCTTGCTTATACCGCCTGATTTCAGCACTCCTTAGGTCAAGACCTTTCAACCTCAGGGCTTGACTTATGCCACAACCATTTGACAAATCGCCCAGGCCTTCACAAAAGCTGGTTGAGCTCCAAAGTGACTGCTGCCTATACACCACTGTTTCACTGTTTTGACATTTCCTTCTCAGTTTTCCCCTCAGTAATTAGACAAAGGAAGAAAAAGACATTTGTGTCCAAGGAATGCTTTCATTTGAGGCTGTGATAAATGGTTACCCTTTACAAGAAGCTACGGTCCCACTCTAGGAGAAAGTTTCTTCACAAGGAAGCTGAGGACAACTACCCACTTTCTTCCATGGGGGGAAAAGTGTGTGTAGGACATGTAACATCTTCCACTGTAAAACCTGCACAGGGCATCTGTAGATATTACAGAACTTTTTTGTCCAGGAAATGTAATAGAGTTGAACACACTGACCAAATTAGTTCACTGTTCATAGACTGGCATAGTACAATGTAGCATGTTTAGCGTGATGTATGGAATAGCAGACCAAGTTTGACTAAAACATGGAAGCAAATAAAAGCATACATCTTCCAGTTTTTATATGAATTCTGTTTTTTATAAGATGTACAGAAGAGACAGGAACTTTTCACCCCAACTCTGACACTGATTCTTTGGTCAATTTGCTTCTTGGCTTTAGTTTCTCCATACATTATCTGTGAAATATGCATAAGATATTTACAGTCCTTTTGAAGTGTTCAGGGATCTCAGCAAAGAACTCTATGAAGCACAAGACATTACTAGAAGGAGCAGTATGTAGCATCATTCTTTGACGGAGTGTCTCCACTGCTTAATTCCGAAGAGTTCATTCTCATCAGAGGACATTAACCCCTGCTGCCCAAGATTTTTCATTAATTTCATCAGAAATAGTACTAATCTGTTGAACTATCAATGATTTGGCATATTAGTGAAGTATGACAAATTTCTAAGCATTTTCAAGGCATTTAGATCAAAACCTTTCAATTGTAGACATTTATACATTTAAAACAAAACTGGCACTGTAACATCAAATATTTCTTAATAGAAAGAACTTATGTCAACTATGTTTTTATAAGCTTCTTTCAGCTTATCGTGTTAATGCTTATTGTTCCATTGGGAAGAAAGACTGCCAAACACATAAAATAATTGAAACTGCATGTGACTCAATTGTTGGAGCTGCAGTGAGGAATTAGTGTGTTATAATTCATGGTAGGGTTAATCTGTCTCTTCTGCTCATGGTAACGCATTAATTAGAACATTTCCAAATCACATTACCAAATCATTCATATTATTTTTATGATCTGATACTACATTAAGATTAATAAACCAACAAAGCTGTCCTTAGAGTTCTGTGCATGATGTATGAACCTTTTCTCTAAGGCTTGTAATTAAGAGCAAGACAAACACCAGAATCTTCTAAGTATTTAATTTTGCGTGGTACAGGATTAATAAACTTTTTTCTGCTTGCACTATTGCCATCTTGTGTCACTACCTGCTCCTCAAGAATCGAAGGAGTTGGAGTGCATTACTTGTAATAGGGTACATTATATAATTTCTGTAAAATATTAATATAATAGATTAAAATAATTATATATATAGAAATGTTGTGTCTTAGGAACTTAAGTCTTGCATGTTGTCCTTTTTCACTTCCTGCAAGCATCATGTAAAAAAATCCAAAATGTAATTATTTTGGGAGCAATTCTACTACTAAGTCAAAAGAAGCACAAGGAAAGGCTCTCTAGAAGTTTCCCATGTTAACAAGCAACACCAGATAGCCTTATATACCTGAAATAACAGCCCTGGGGCTGGTGACAGGACACATTCCAGCTCACACTTCCTTCCCAGTGCATGAGAATACATTCAGCACGGGAGTAAGAGGGGGTGGGAAACCATGAGAACCTGACTGGGAAAACTTTAACTAGTATATCATTATTGGAACAGTTAAATGGGCTGAACCAAATATTGCAAATCCAATTATGCTGGAAAGCAGAAAAACTATGCCTGCACTGTCTTCTCAGGCAAAATGCCATGGCTTGCTAGGATCTTGACATGCCCTCATATACTGTACTCTTTAGATGCGCATTGGTACCTTCTGTGAACTGCCACAGTTCACATTTTCAGGGAATGTTCGTCGCGTTGTCGTCTTCCAGCTTTCTTGAATCTGCATGATAGTGTTACATTGGACCTAATGATACTGAGGTTTAACTTTTTTGTTACTTTTTCTATTCATCTCTTGAACATGTTCATCACAGGTTTAGTCTCAAAAGCCCGTTTACAAATATATTTTGTAGCTTCCATTAAGAATAAAATATGAAGTGGTCCCTAAAAAGTGGCATAAGCAATAAAATAAAAACCCATCAAAGACTGTCCTGCTGAAAAAAATGAGGATTTTGTCCAGAGAAGTTGTGGCTACCCCATCCCTGAAGGCATTCAAGGCCAGGTTGGATGGGACTTTGAGAAACCTTATCCAGTGGAAGGTATCCCTGCCCATGGCCAGGGGGATGGAACTGGATGGTCTTGAAGACCCTTTCCAACTCAAACCATTTCATGATTTTGACATCATTAGAGAATTTACATTGGTAAATGTTGCTAACACTCGTGTAATAAGCATTGGATCCACAGCCATAAAACAATGATTTGCTCAAAAATTTCCACTGAACCTCTTTCAACTCTCATTTAAAAAAATAAAAGAAATCTAATGTCTTATATTTGGTTATTATAACATCAGCAACTCAGCATAAATAACCACTCTGGAGTAACTATTGCAAAATATAGCCTCAAAAATACTTTTGTAGAGAAAAGAATCAGCCTTCTTAGAGGCAACTATTGCTCAATTTTTGTTCTGTCACCTTAGCTAAAAATAAACATGTTTTGTCCCATGTATTATCAGATGAAAACAAAAGAACTAGAGTGGGTTAAGAGCTGATATCATCCTGCTAGAGATTTCTATATCCCCTATCAAGGAACAGTATTATATTTTGTGTGCATTCATGTACCCTTTTACTCTTATAGAGCAAAATTAACCAGAAGTTTAAAAAAGAAACATGTATTATGAAGAATTCATTAGTTCATCAGCCTGTTCATCATCATTATCTCTCTTCATTTCTTCCTAGGATTAAACAAAACACTTTGTATCTAGACCTATGGTAACTAAACTCATATATGCCCAGTTAATGTGACTCACTTCTGCCTGGTGGACACAATCTGTTCTCACTTATGTGGCCAATGTTTCCAGATAGGTGACAGTTAGTGACAGGCAATTAATGACCTGGCAGAAACAGTACTATGACAGATACCTGCAGCTGAAGAAGCTAGAGAAATGATCTGGCTGTGCAATAAAAAGTGAACACTTACAAGGACTTGCAGAGAAAGTTGGGCTTGTTCAATCTAAAGAAGAGAAGGCTCCAGGGAGAATTTAGGACAGCTTCCAGTACTAAAAAGGGCCGTAGGAAACCTGGGCAGGGGCTCTTGATCAGGAAGTGCAGGGAAAGGATGAAGGAGAATGATTTGAAACTGAAAGAGGGAGACTTAGATGAGATATCAGGAAGAAACTTTTTTCTGTGAGGGTTGGGAGGCCTTGGCTCAGGTCGCCCACAGAAGTTGTGGCTGTCCCACCCCTGGAGGTGTTCAAGGCCAGGTTGAATGGGGCTTTGAGCACCTTTTTGAGGAATTTTCCCTTGCCAGTGGCAGAGGGGTTGGAACTGATATCTTTGATGTTTCGGGTCTTTAAATATCATGACTATATATGTTTTTTTTTGCATAGTTGATTACCAAAATATTAGGAAAAAGTTGATGATAATTTGTGGCTTGCAATTTCTGCTCATGCTTCATAAAGTTTTGAACTGCCAGTGGAGCCCTATTCATTACTGCAGCAAGGTCCCAGAAAGATAATCTTACTCCTTTGTTAGAAAGATATTTGTCTGCATTCCTGAGTTTCCTTTCAAGCTAGATCAGTCCAGTGAAGATTATCCTTTGTGTCTCCTTCACTCTTATTCATTTATTGTATGATTTCCCTTTCCAGAATGCCAAAAGTTTCCCCAGAGATTAGTTCTTTTCAGTTTTTCTCTTAAATCCTCCCAATGAAAGATAACAAAATAATTTAAAGCAATAAAGTAGTGTTGTTTGTGAAAAAGCAACAATTCTGTTCAAGACAACTTGGCATTATCCATTAGAAATTATTAAAAAATATTTTAACACTGTACTTGTAAATATATACGACTCAGATCTGCAGACAAAATAGTGATGGAAAAAAATCTTTAAGTAATTTTTCTTTGCAAGTTCCTTGTGTACGTAATTTTTAATTTTGGTTTTCAGAGGGAGAGGACTGAGTGTAATTGTCATAGCTTCTTTTTGCATTAGGATTTTTGTAAAGCATGGAGAAGAATTTATACTCCTAAAGCGATGTTGACTCATACTGTGAACACCATAATGCTCTGCACAGATGAACACCAAACATAACTCTAGAAGTATGTGTTCCTAGTCATGCCTCAGCATACCAACAGCAATAGACCCTTGGTACCAAAAAAAACTATTCCTCTTTTAACCATGCATAGAAATGCTCCAGCCTTGAAAAGCTGGTCACATCACGACCTTTATTTTTCTTTGTTCTTTCAGGGTAAGTTTCTTGAACCTACCCTATGAACATATTTTTCTGCTGATCACCCTGGAAGGTCTTGACCTGGGCCTGCTCTGGCGCTGAGTCCAATGACCACAGCTCAGCAGAAAACTCATTGAGGTCTAGTTTTCTCTGTGCTGATGAGAGAAAAAGTGTTACTGTTGTTGATATGCTCACTATTGAAAGGTTAAGAGTCAAAATGAGTCATACAGACAAAAGAGAAGGCAAAGCATTGATGTACACCTGGCCATCTAATATAGGGTCTTGTGTCTGTTTCTGGATCTCTGTGTCAGCATCTCACAGGTTAAGCTACTCCTCACATATCATCTCTGATCCTGTTTGGTTGAGTGCCTGGACAGGACTTGCATTTAGCTGAGCTGCTGCAGGTACCTTACAGAGATCCATTTAAGGAGATGGGAGGTGTTTTTCTAAGCAGTATACTGCAATAGATCACACATGACTACATCCAGTTCAAGGTTCAGCCAAATAAGAATAATGTTGATGTGAAAGTGAAGAGATGCTTTTAGCACCTGGGTCTTAAAAATCACAAACAAAAATCCCAGTTCTTCAGCTATTACTTGCACAGTAAGGACTCTGTTGAAGGATATGTTTAGACATACTCACCATTGTATGGATTGTAGATTGCAATATAGCATCAAACTAATGAGTGAAATTTTGACATTGCCATTGTTAAGATCTTCATTACATGATAAAGGCCTGAAGTTATATTGAAAGATTGATTTTTTTAGTTCAAACGTTAACTGTATTGGTTCAGAAAAGAACACTTGTTCCTGCAGGATCCATGACAAAACTTTGATGTCAAGAGGCACAAAACCTGAATTTTTATATCAGATGGCTCCTGGAATGGGAACATGGAAGAGTGCTCACAGCAGCAAGGTGCATTCCAGGGACATCATAATTCTATCACAGGACAGAACACTGATCTGTCTTTTCCTAGTCAAACACAAGAGTGCTGCCAAGAGCTCAATGCAGTGGTGACATGGGCTGCCCATATTCTGATTCAAAACCATGTATGGAGCAAAACTTCTACTTAAGGCCAGCTCTAGTACATGAAACAAGGGTTCTTCCCTCCTCATTAGCCTTGCAAAACTTACAGACTCAGAATCTATTTTCCTCCTGTATTTTTGTGAATGCCACATATAACATGGTGTCAAAGGGCTAATGTTTGTCAGCCGTGATGGCCTAACAGAGAAAAAAAATCAAATATAAATGAGAGAACATTTCAACAGTTAATTTCATCAAACTTATTTTCTATTACATTTTTATTCTTTGAGCATAGAGAACACTACTTGACATGACCGATTAATTTGATTTTTTCCTCAATTTCAAACCTTATTTTTGCTTTGATGGGATGCCTTTAGGATGTCATAACTTATCCTTCTCTACAGGACAAAACTGAGTCCTGCAAGGAGATAAAAGCACTAGCACCATCTTTAGTGTAACTATTCTTACCTTACTCTGCTGTTCTCAGAAACATTTTTTTAACTCAGCTATGCTTTATGTTCACATTATTTATCTTGAAAGATTTGATTCATCTAAAGGAGTCACCATTCTTTGCAGTCATACATGCATCCTAATCCTCAGCTGGTGTAAATCAGAGTTACTACACCTACACCTTAAGATATGGCCCATGGTGAATGTTTTTCATAACAGCCTCTAACAAGATTGCTATTATATGAGTTACTCTTCTGTAATACACTAGAGATAACATACTTGTTGTAGGTCCCTTTCTAAATACAGCCCATTAAGAAACTGGAAAAATGTCATGTCCTGAACATAGTAAAAGAAATACTTAAAGTGACCAGCACAATCTACAGATAATTAACTTCAATGGACGGCTGGTTACAATCATTGAATTGCTGAACACTAAATACTAGTCAATTAAATGATTATAAAATGTGAATATTGAATACAATTAAGATATGTTATAATAATATTTCCATACAGACATAGTGTTATGCATCTCACACATTTATAAACTATGCCTTTAATGCATACTGAAGTGTGAACATGCACAGTGTTGCAGTTATACTGACAACAGCAACATCTGGGTGTTTGCATCCTTTAAAACAAGCTGTGTAGAGTAGTACCTCTTAGTGACAGAAAGTGAAATGAGATTATATCCACTGGGCAGATAGGAGGGGGAATACAAATCTAGGTAATTTGCATCTTAAGTGATTTATTACGATAAACATATTTCAAGATTCCCCTTCATGCTAAAGAAGAAAGAATGTCCATGGAAGATGTGCAGTTTTGGACAAGCTTGTACAAGGAAATGCAATTTTTGCTGTGCTGCTTCCTATGCCTACTTATGTTTTCCAACCTTTTGTTCACCTAGTAAAAACTACAGATTGCCAACTATTAAATGCTGATAGTAACTGTGGCTAATGGAAAACCATTTTTATTTAGTTACACTTGGCTGCAATCAAATCTTTAATTTGTGTTGCCGGGTTTTCCCTTTTGATCTTTTGCTGAAGTTCTGGCATAGAGAATGCAGTGAAAAAGATGTGGAAAATAAAAGATAAAATAAGGAAGACAGTGCAGTAAAGGAGAGATATGGAAGGTACAAAGGAGCAAAGTGGAAACGTCTTTGTACTAATGTAGTTCTAGAAGAAAATAGTGGGACATTTATGGAAATGGGGGAAGATAGGGACCTTTGTTGGGTCAAAGGAAGAGAAGCACTAGGAAGGGAGAATCACAGAATCATAGAATCATAGAATCACCAGGTTGGAAGAGACCCACCGGATCATTGAGTCCAACCATTCCTATCAAACACTAAACCACATCCCTCAGGACCTCGTCTACCCATGCCTTAAACACCTCCAGGGAAGGTGAATCAACCACCTCCCTGGGCAGCCTGTTCCACTGCCCAATGACCCTTTCTGTGAAAAACTTCCTCTTAATGTCT
>WAAB01023388.1:17204-59803 GCA_013389865.1 Piaya cayana | reverse complement strand
CACCCGGTTCTCTTGCATGTGCTTCATGATAGCACTCAAGATCACCTGTTCCATGACTTTTCCTGGTACTGAGGTCAGACTGACAGGACTGTAGTTCCCTGGATCTGCCTTGTGCCCCTTCTTATGTATGCGGACGACACCACCCAGCCTCCAGTCCAGTGGAACTTGCCCAGTCTTCCAGTACTGTTGGAAGATGATGGAAAGGGATTTGGCAAGCACATCCACCAGCTCCCAAGTTACAGAAGTGAGAAGTTTGGAGAAAACAGGGTATTTGTTTCTTACTTGCACACTCTTCTGTTCTTTGCCTGTCTTCATGGATCTCCAGTTTTCAGCTGAATTCTAGGAAGCAGAACTGTTAAAATGACTGTTCCAAATCAACACTGAGTTTGTAGACCTTCTGTGGAAAAGCAAACTTCAGTGTGATATTTTACAACAAATCCTGAAATTAAACAAGCCCTAAGGAGCTGACAACCTTCTCTTCATTTTGGGACTCTGCCATGGCCTGATTCATCATTTTAGAGCATCCTACACCAAGATGCTGAAAACTTCACATCCATGACTCATTTTCCTCCCTGCTGCCTTCTCCCCACCATTTCGTCTATGAGCAGACTTCCTTTACAGCTTCCACAATCTTCTGTTACTCTGTTTAAAGGTTTCCCTTTTTTCACTCTCTCTGGGTGTAACCATCCTCCATATCTGTCCAAGGGATTCTCCCTTCCAGATTTCAGGTGATGGTTAATTCCACAAAGTATGTGAGAAGATGAACACCAGCAGAGATGAGATGTCATTGTGCTTTTCCAAAGGTTTTATGAGCCTTTATCCTGTTCCTGCCCTAGTCTTACATTTTTTGAGATATGAGTCAAAGATTCACAGTGCCTTTCCAGGAAAGCCATATGCAGTACTGTGGAGAAACTCTCGTTCCTCAAAGACTTCCATAAAATTGACTCAAAGTTAGCTCAGATTTTCAGAGTATTTGTTGATTGCTTCTAAATGACCATCAAACTTTCCATTTCAAGCCTCTAGATTGTCATCTTTATATTTAGAATCTTCTTCCTTGTATTTACCTTTCTTACTGTATATCAGTTGTTCATGCTTAACCATTTATTACCTCTTTCCAATATCAAGTGTGACTTGGTGCTATCAGTTTATTAACTCTTTCTCTCGTGGTCTATCTCATAGAAAGACAGTTTCTTCTCTTTACCCTGTCTGAGAAATTTCAATGCAATATGAATCTGCTGAAATGGCTTACCACTTTTAGGGTACCATTTCATTTCTTTAAAGTGCCTCATTTTGAATTAAAATTTTCTTGTCAATTCTGGATAGTTTGAATGCTCTCTTTCTCAGCTTTTTTTTTTTTCTTAATGGAGCATAATTTTTTTCTTGTATCTGATTTTATAGAATGAGTTTTTACAGGACCTTATTTCTATACATCTGCTCATTTGTTGTATAACCTGATTTCCCTTGTTACTAAGCTAATATTGTTCTGTCTTAACTGCTGACATTTTCCTCATTCTTCCTTTTTTTTTTCCTCCCCTCACCCATTCAAATCAAGGTTGCTATAATACCAGGGGGATCACTTGATGAAAAAAATATTTTAAAATCTCCAATACATTCTTTTTGTCTTCTTGGGTCATGATTTCAGGTTATTTTTAGGCCTGTCGTGATTATGATTTATTTTTCAGCAGAGGATGTGTTGCTTTAATTTTATGCCAGCACGTAGGGTTTCCTGAAAGGTATCAAGCTTGATAGTTTCTTAGAATAACTACCTCCCAGACAAGACCCTAAAACAACAAGAACCAAGATAAAACCCTCCATTCTTCACAAGATAAGAACTATACTCACCTCACTCCTGCCCCAGCTTCATGCTTTTTGATTTTGTCCTAGGAATTTTGACTAATTTTGCAACTTTGCAGTAATAGGTGAAGAAGATTACATTTATCTTTGTGTTATTGGGAAGTTTAAGAGAAGTCAGCTTTATTTTCAAATGTAAGAAACCCTTTGGGCTTTGTCTCCATTGAGTAGAAGGTAGAAGCGGAAGGAAGGCTCAGTTATCACAACTTTTAAATCACAGCAGGTGAAATCTGTCCTCTTCCACACACAATTACTACATCAGGTAAAAGAACAGTGTGTCTGATGTTATTACACACAGGGATAGACAGCATCTGTTACCCTGAAGGGTGAAAATAAAGTCCCACACCCTTGCAGTAATGAAGATAAAGCTTTCAGTATTTATTTGTAGCGCAGCTTTTCTGCAAATGGGAAACTCATTAAAATAAACTTTCTTTCTGGCCACCATGCAGCTCTTGTGATGAAGGAGACTGTCAAAGGCTGATTGTTTCCCTGATAGTTTGCTGGCCCAGGAATTAGAGATTTCTGCATTGTGAATTGTTCCTTACTCAGGGCACTCAATACAGTCAAATAAATTTTTATTTAAATCTTTTAAACAACTTCCTGTTCTACATATGTTTGCAAATATATGTATTTTCCTTACTACATTTCAGACTCTTTTTACATTTAATTGCTATACTCCTTTATTGAATGTATCATTTGTCTCCTCATATAATACATTTTCTGAAATGCTGTGCTGCTATCACTTCTCTAACTTCAATAAGCAATTGGCACTGAAAGCACTGATCCTGCTCTTATTGGAGTCAATAGGAAAGTGTCACATAGGGTAGGAGCAGGCTTCAGGGAGCTCTTAGACCAAAATAGTAGAGTAAGAGGGTTCCATAAGTTTATAGAAGAGACTTCTCTGGGCAAATCTTCATCATTTCGTAGTCCTATAACAGTACAAGCCTGAAGCTGGGAAAACTAAGAACACCAAGAGAGTTTGTGGAAAAGTTAGGCTTGCATTTTTCCTATTATTTCTCCTATGTAGCCTAATATTTATGTATTGTTGATATGAGCTCAAGGAGACTTCACCTGAAATAATGTTGATCAAACTGTTTTACTAAACAAAATGGACAAATACAGTGGTGGTATTTGAGTTTCTAGAATCCCTAGCCTTTGTACCTAAAATCTTTGTGCCTTTGAGCAGGTTTAGAAGTACAGAAATGTTTCTAAAGAATGAATATGTTGTTCTTATAATGTTTGTGGGAAATCCTTATGAATTTAACTCTTTTTATATTGGGAAAAGAAATGTATTTCCTCTGCTTCTTCTTATAACCTCCTTTGAATTTCTTCCTCTTAACTCTCAATTTACGTTTTGTTTTAATTTTTAGACATTTCTATATCCCCACGTCTGCTGTCTAGCCAGGGCATGATACCTTTTTTTACACTCTGTACATGCAGTCCTGTAAAAATGTGGCAGATTGCAGAGTTCAAGTGCTCCGAAATGTGAAGCGAAACAGCTGCGCCTAATCACTTGCACAAGGAAGGTTTTTGGAGCTTCAGTTTCAGCTCTCATCTGCCTGGAATCCTGTATTTCCTGTGTCCAGATCGAGTGGCAGGCAGTGTCAGAGGTCTTTGATATATGGGCATCAAATTCAGAGCCAGTGAAGGAGGCCCTTCATTAACAGTCACAACACATTTTTTAATTTGATATAACTTCCAGATTCTTTGTTCATGTTCAGATAAGTGTAGTTCCCATAGAATGAAGCACACAATTTTTAGCAGTCATTTATCAAGCCTGAGGTAATTCATATTATGAAATTGAATGGGGTTTTAAGCATCACTCACCTGTACAAGTCATGGAGAGCAACAGGCATACAGTCACTTGCACGGAACAGGTCCATTTCCTTCATTTCCTTAATGCACCTTGAACATTGCCCCATGAGGACAACCTTCTCTCAAGATGTGCTGTACACTTCCTTTAAATGTTCTTGAGCTGTGCTGCCAGTCATTTGACCTTGATGCATCTTGGCCACATCATGTTTTCAAAGGTCTTTTATTGAGTTTATTTAGATTAACCAAGTGAAATGATGGGGAGGAGGGGGCAACTATATGATCACAGGATAAGGTCCTCCTTATCTGATTGAACTGTTGTATGATACATTGTCTTACCTAATGAAGTAGAAAACTGGGTGTAAGCAAATTACTTCCTCTTGGGTGATGTATTTCACACAAAGTAATTCACAAACTTTCTGATTCAGGAACAAAGGTTAAAAAGAAAATGTAATGGGAAAACATCATAAATGAAAAGCTGGTTCTCCCAAGCATAGCTAGCTTTGAAACTCTTGCTGTCCAACATAAACACTGATTGAAAAGTATGTGCAGACAGGAGGTAGTACTTAGAATTGGAATCATGAGAAATTGTGACTGATAAGCCTTCAATTACCAAACAGCAATTAAATGTACTTTATTATGTGTTGCCATTGCATTTATTTATTTAGATGTGAAAAATTACTTCAGAAATTATTTGATTTAACCTTTGCTACAACATTTTGATCAAACTGACCCTTCTGATCAGTCATGCTTTGGAATGTGGACTGCAGAAAGCAATACTGGATGTTCAGTGCTTTCAAGCCCAGCTCTGTTTACCAAGCATTAATTCAAATACCAGTTAAACTACTTTCAGTTCTATCCTTCTGCTGTTCAAGTGCAGGAACAATTATCCCCATCAATATTTAATGGCTTAATCCTAAACAGTTCACAGACAGTTCCACAAGTACAGGCTATAGTCCTGTTAACATGCTGTTAATTTCCAAGCAGAGAGGCTGAAATGGACTATAGAGTTACTGTAAATGAGTAGAAGTACATATCCCTAAGGTAAAATGCACTCAGCAGCCTCTGAATAATGGAATTAGATTTTTTCCCATGGTCTGTTTAGTAGATTAAATCTGTGCAATCCTGTCCATTCACTCCTAGAATGTACCTTTTCCAACTTTTTACTGGTGTTCATTGCAAAAAAATCTTGACTGCCTTGTTCTTCAATTGATCACTGTGGAGTCAGAGAGGGATATAACACTGAGGAGGGCATGTATATTTGATTTGATTTTTATTTAGATCCTTACCACGCACATTTCCTTAGATCCTCTGTCCTAATATAAATAACTCAGACTTGGTCTGGTTTTGATTCCTTCTCTACAGCAGAATTTAATGCTATTCCACCACATAATGGTAATCACTGATTTATGCCAACTAAAAAATGGTTTTACCACTGTAAGAGCACGTACCTTCATAAATACATTTTTTTTCAAGAGACATTCAGCCTATTAAACTTTTAGTGTGACTGTTTTCTTTATTTCTGAAATCAACATTTTAAAGTAAATAGCTGGTTGCCACATATATGCACATTAAAGTTAACTCTTAGACGAAGGAAGAGATGACTTGAAAAGATGCAGGGAGTAACAGTAGTGGAAACAAAAGCTTCTTTTTTATTCACAGGCTAAATACAGCATACAGCAGCTGCACTGCAGGCTAAACCCATATTATCCTCTTTATGACCTCAGTTTTGACCTTAGACAGGGTTTCATGCTTTGCTTTAAAGCGGATAGTATTTTTTTTCTAACCTGACTGCTCGTGAGGCTCTTTTAAACACAAGTTACAATTAGCCTCATGAAAATAAGCTGAATACTGGAGCTTGAGGTCATAGATTTCTTTATTTACAGGAAGATAAATCCATCCTATATGAGGTCTGTGAGATGTCCTTTGCAAACCACAAAACCAAAGTCAATGTTTGTCTTTTCCACAGTGTATTCCCAGAAGAGAAAACTAAGAAGTCACCTGCTTTCACATTAAAATGTAAAGCCTAGTTACAAATCTAGTTATTTAGAGCAACTGCCTCTAGAAGCCACTGAAGAACATGTCTCACATTGTCAGAGTTTTGGATTCCTCTGTGCTCATCAGTCTGAGTAGCTCTCTAATCTGGTACGGTAATGAAACATGTAAGATATTCATATAGGGAAACAAATGTAATAAACAGTCTTCATTGTAGAAGATAATGAGGAATAAGTCAGTTTCCGAGTTTCTTGGTAAAGGACAGGAAAGCTGACTCTATTTGAATGCCAGACTAACATGATCACAAAATTAACTGAAAATGTTAAGCTTTTTTTTTTCCCTCAATGTGTACAGAATGCTGAGCACCCAGAAGTCCAAACTGCTTAGGAAATTGCAGGCTGAGAACACTTTTTTGAAAGAAAGTAAGAAAAAGTATAAGCAAAATACTCAACAGCCTGTCTTTATGGTCTGTTGTCAAGGGTGAGAAAACATGTCAGTAAGTCAAGTTTGGAGTTTCTTTGTAGAGTATGCAGATAAATCTGAAAGGAAACATCTTATACACTTTTGGTTTTTAGGGTTAAGCACCAGGTACTTGAAGTCTAAATGTTGCACTTGGGTGAACATTAAGCACCAAAATCCTTTTGATCTTTCCTTCTCCTCACACAAAGATGAAAGACATGCTATGCTTCTATGACACAGTACTAAATCTATATTATTAATAACTGGGTTAACCTTCACTTTGGACTGACTCCATCCATATGCAAACTTAGACTTGATCTGTTCTTGGGCTGAAATTTGCTATTTGGTACAAATTGTGTCAATTGATAACCATTTTTATTTCATTTTACATAAAAATGTGCAAGTATCATAACACATCTATTCACTTTTCAGGAGCTCAGACCACAGATGCACCCAAACTCAGCTCAATGCAAAAAGACAGACTCTTCCCGGTCTGAACTTTGGGGCTGCTTGAGGTTTTTCTGATCTGTGACACATGGTAACAGTCAAAAGGCTTTTGCATTGGTGGTGATAAGGAGCATGAAAATTAATGAAGTGCCACTACTGCTGCAAAACAACTACAGAAAATTATGTATATCTAACCTATGACTCTATTCATCTTTGCAATGGCTTAGAAATACGCTCCTTGTACTAAAATTGTTGTTATATTTGGGATTATCACTTTCCAAATCAAACAATCTTTGGTAACTTAAAAAATACATTGACCTAAAACTGAAAAACTTGTATCAAAATTACTTTCTTCAGCAGCAGCAGCATGTTAGTTTTGGATACAGAATTCTTCTTAAAATGTTACTGTTTAAATGTGATATATTTTCCAAAGCAAATTTGTCTCATACATCTGTAAGAGTCTCTCTTCTACAGTTCTCAATGCTGATCTAGAATATTTTTTATACTTGGAAAATAAAAATATTGGAAGAAATTTGTGCATTTTACCCACCACAGGCAAATTATTTTGGAATGTTTAGGGAAGGTTTCATTTTTCCTTTTGCGATTGCTCTGCTTTCTGTAACTGTCAAAGTGCAAAGGATTATCCAGTATTATTGTAGTATTTACAATTCTATCCAGAGTCAAACTTCAGAAATACTTTGAAAGACCACATTCCTGTGAGAAATCTAGCTCTATTCCCTTATCTTAAGTTTCTGTTACAGATTCTTTAGGAATGTGGGCTAGACTTCCCACCTAAAAGCCACAATGATAAACCAGCCGATATGGCTTCGGACCATGAGATATCGACAAAGAGGTCTTCCACCAGCTGACTGCCTCAGAAAGCTGAGAATACCATGAAAAAAACAGTGATAATTTGGGACTCCCCTAAGAAAATCCTTTTCACAAAGAAAGTAATATTGAGAATTACTGTTCTTTGTACTTTATATTATACTTCTGCTGTCTAATATAATCAAATACACAGGATGTTTCTCATCCACTGCCTCTTTATTCCCAGGATTTATGTTATGGTTGGTTTATAACCTTCAGGAGCCCAGTCAACGATCATTTGCTGTTGAACAGTGAAAAGTAAAGCATGAAAACACCAGTTGACTCATGACAATGCCCATAAAAATGCCAATTGGTCAATAAAGATACAGGTGGACAATTTTTGGTCTTCCATATGAGACAAGTTTAGTGTGATCTGTGGAAATTTATGGTAAAAATAACACTCTTCTGTGCTTTGGGAAGACTGTCTGCCTTACTTTTAAGTCAGCGCACACAGCAGGCTAAAACAAGACCACAGCTGTCAGTGCTAGCTCTGCAGATTGGTAAGAGATCATATTCTACTCCTGTTACTTTTTTGCAGACACTTTTAAGTGTAAATCAGTGGTGGGCACTGTCTACCTTAATCTCTGAGTTGAAAGAAATAAGTAAGGAGTTGATGTTTTTTCTTATATTTCATTACAGGAAAAATATAACTCCTATAGGAGGTTGTGATGTGTGTTATTGACTTGAGATACGTGTTTTGGATCTGTTCCAGGCTTTCAGATAAATCCATATTTTGGCAGCCTTAAAAATATGCTTATGACAGACTAGTCTATCACTTTAAATAACATGTATAAATTCTTTTAAAAACAAATTATTTAACCACCAGGGCAGCTCTGTTCTATAGCTGGTTATAAATATATTTATTAATAACAGTGCACTTACCTGACAGATTCAAACAGTGCATTCACAGTCATTCTTGTGGTTCATGTAAATATAATTTAGGTCATGGAATATGCTTATTAAAACTGCATCCTTAAAATGCTTATGAAAATGTGTAGCTACACCTTTACTAAAGTATCTTTTTCAGTAGAGATTGGCAAATTTTACATTTTCCTCCCCTTCATTATGTCAAATGCAATTACACCTTATTATGGATGAATATCTTGTTAAATTAGATGTATTAAATCAGGGTAATATAAGCTCTATGGCAACAAACATCAAAGAATTATGAACTACTACAGTGAAGAAAAAGGTGGTGATAAAGAGATTTTAACAATACTCTACCCTTTCCCCTTCAACAACTAGGGTTCAATTTCCTGATTTGATCTCAAGTGAAAATAAATCTGGTAGCTGGATATGAGTCTGTCAGGAAATCCACATCACTACTGGCATTTTCTGTTGGAGAAAGACCTAGAGCCTGAGCAGCAGATAGCACAGACATTGAAACAGTTTTGTATGGGGAAGCTAAGATCAATTTAGTCCATACTAAGCTCCATCAGGAAAAGAAAAAAAAAAAAAGGTTTTTGATTACAAAGTGATAAGAGTTATTCAAAATTTATAGTTCTTCATAACTCACCTGATGGTTTCTGATCATCTCTAGAACTTCTGGTACTTTAAAAATGTTATGTAAAAAACAAGAAGGAAATGCCGAACTTTGATATCTATGGATTGGTTAAAAATTAGTCTTCAAATTGTGTTCAAATTGGCACTGTGACTGATTTAAGAGCTTAAGTTTTCCATGAGTTTAGCTGCCCCTTCCTCTCACAAAATAATTCATTACTGCTTGTTATTCTGCCTTTGCAATTAATCAGCTTTTTATAGTGCTTCATTTGGTGCGTTCATATTGTTCAAATAAATGTGGAAACACTAACCTTGTCACATTCAGAGGTCGAGTGTGAGAATGAATCTTTAGAGTACAGGGAGGGGGTAAAATACTTCAAGGCATATCCACAACAGATTTCATACAGACAATCAGGATTTATTTTCCAAGTGGATGGTGTACCCAGTGTAAGTGAGCACTGTGGCATGTTTTAAGGTCTCCTTAACCTGTCTGTGCAAATTGCATAAATCACAGCAATAAAGTCTCTCTATTCAACATGCTGGAGATGAAGAGCACTGACCAGTTTTTGACCTCCTATTCTGGGCCCCAACTGACCCTAACTTAGAAGTTCAGGCCGTCAATAGCAGGTCACTGAGGGCATCTGCAGTCTTGCTTAATTTCAGTTTGATTACAAGGTTAAATATAAGCTGCACAGGTACCATTTACTGCTTTCTTTAAGTCTTCCTGACCACCACAGCACATGTGGCACTTATGGAACCACCAAAGAGATGGAGAAGAGTGTGAGGAAGCAAGGGAGGAAAAAAAAAGTGAGGTTGCTTTCTTGCTGGCCATCCCCAGTTTGGTGTAGACCAAGTTGGTCATTTATCAGTATAATGGATCTACAGACAGCCCTAAACAATTGTCAAACATTCTTTTAAAAGCCATTAGTTTTTCACCTAATATATATCTGTTTTGTGCATTTGTTGAACCCTTCACTTGTCACTGAAAAGGGCCTGTTAAACTAAACAGAGGCCTGATCAGTTTTCAGTGAGCTCTGAGCCTCAGAGTTCACCTGGGTCACCTACAAGATTTATGAGACCCCAGTACCGGCATCCAACTGGAACCGCAAGTCCAGCAGAGAGCTGAGCCTCCCCCCTGCACACCAAGTCCTGCAAGGCTGCCCTGCTCTTCTCAGTGACTGCCAGAGAGGCAGCAAAATTGATGAGCTGTGCAGATACCAAAGTGGACATCAATAAAAGGAGATGGATGAGAACCATCAGAGTGACATGCCTTACTGCTGGGGTGGCTGGGGAAAGGGGAACAAGTTAAAAAAACACAGGAAAGTTATTTATATAAGCTTCTAGGACAAGGAGTTTGTCACTACTTGCTTGAGAATTTAATATTAACATGTTCGTTCTTCTGGTTTCCATCATTCTCCAGCTGACAAAACGACTGTCAAAGTATTGCAACCACAAGATAGCTCTGTTGTGATCTCAAGTGCTGGATATTATGTTTGTAATGCAAACTTTTACACATTCACAATTGTAGAAATTTATGAAAAATGTTGAGTGGCCTTATCTAAAAAACATCGAATAATGTTCTTGGTTTAATAGAATAGGAGTTGAAGTCCTTTTGTTTAATATGGGACTTGGGAATTTCAGACAAATTACACTGTTGTGTTCGTAGCTGTTTGAATGTTTTTGAGTAGATAACCATGCACATGTCACTGGGAACAGCATTCCCGAAATTCACTTGTGTGGGGAATCTTGCTGTGGCAGGATGAGCAATAGTAGGAACAGAAACTGCTTCATCCAAAATGACCTTTACATGCAAATCAATTGAGAACAACTTTGTTTTCTGCAGTAACAACATTATTTGGGTTATAACTAATACTTTTTGTGTTTAAAACATGCTAAGGAAACCAACAAGGAAACGGTTCTCAAAATTTCTTTCCATTTTATGCTCCAAGTGTTTACTTGCCCTCTGGGACATTTTGTGCATTCTTATGTATTATGTAAATGAGATCTAAATCTAAAATGAGATTTGTGTACTTGCAAACATTATGTACTCATCCTTGTAAGATGCAATGGCAGATGTTTACAAAGAATGGCTCTGCTCTCCACATACAGCATCAAACAACCCTCCTTACCCTAAAATGATGTTCTAAGGTACAGCAGCTGAGAGGTACAAAGGGATGAAAGCAAAAAGCACATCCTTAAGATGTATTTTTAAGTAGATTCAGTGTTAAGTATGACCCAGCGTCTGAAGAGATTTCAAACTGTTCATTTAAACTGAATTCTTGTTTGTGACAAAACTTCCTGTGTAACTATGTTTCAGCTTCTTATCAGTGAAATAAAAATAATATTTAAAAGCTCAATAACATAGATGTAGGTTTCTATTTAAGAAATGCCCTCAAAAGAGGACTTTAAAAGTTCAGTTATCTTGGGTTTGGAGAAACAAGCTAAAACTGAGTAGTTTCTGAAGGCCATAGCTGAAGTTATGAAAACTTTTTTTAAGCCATTTCTAAATCATCTCATGCCACAAAAGCCACAAAATCTTTTTAACAAGTGCAGCTGATGCAAACACTGCTTTTTTTCAGGTCACTTACATCACCAGCCAACCATGGCTGGATGAATTTTTCAACCAAGTCACTGCTCATTACATATTGTCTTCATTTCTACTTCTTGAGAGGAAAATGTTTTCTTTCCAGTAGACCCATTGATTTAAAATTTTACAGGGTTTGATTGCCAAATGGATAGAGTTAAGTATAGAGAATAATATCATTAATCTCTTAAGACTTTTTTTTCCATCTTCAGCAAGCTGAAACATAAATGGCAACTCTGTGATCTAGGTGGGGATTCTTCATGTCCTCAATTGCTCCCAGAAATATCTCTGTGATATGAGAGAGCACATTACAGTTTTGGAAAGGTTAGACGTGTTTCTTTCAGTGAAGTGTTAATGCCATGAACAATTCAAAAGTCCTGGTGGGCTTTGTAACTGCTGCAGGAATCCCAGACTTTGTTAAAGGTCCAGCCAGAGTTCATAAACTCCACAGGATCTTACTGACAGTTTACAAGTTCTACAAGATCTCATGTGAATTTGACAAACCTTCGGGAGCCAGAAGGTTTTATAATCCAATAGGAGCTCCTGCCATTTTATAAAACTTTCAAGAGAAAGTGTGTGGGTATGTAAACTTATTCAGAAGTCCAACAAGATTTTATGACATCATCAGGAGCTTTTATTTTTTATCAAGCACATCACCTCATCCCAGGATTCACAGCCTGAATGTACTAAACAAACCATCTCTACCTGACACTAAACGATCACTATATATGGCTTTACAGAGGTACAGAGCCCTTTTCAACACACAGTTTCTAAATGCTTTCACCTAGCTAGTTCTGCTCTGGAAGTCCCTAAATCCTCAATATTTCCATTGGTGTTGAGTGACCCAGATTCCAGTAAAACAAGAGTGCAGATTGATAGACGTGCATAAAGTGGAAAGTTTAATGTCAAGAACTATAATAGTTTATTATAAAATTCTGAATCAAGCTAGAATGCTGGTTTTCATGGACAAAGGTTAAAACAAACCTGTGAAGAAAACACGATCAGTCATTTCATTGCAAGACATTCACATAAATGGATTATAATTCCACTGTGATATAAAAGACTTTTAATATGAATATCATCTGATTAATTTTAAATTTCCATTAGTTCTAATTTCCTTACTCAGTGAAATATACAGACCTCATGAGAAATTGCATATAAGTCTGCATAATTTAGAAATATATAAATGTAAAGGTAAAACTTATGGTAAAATCCTATTAAAACATTCATTGAGGAAATATTCTGCAATAATCATCTTGTGAAGGTAAAAGTGTGCTTTCTAATTTGCATTAATTTTAAGATAATTTAACTGTTACCAAACATAGTGGTGAAAATCTGGCATTTATGAGTAAAAAGTTATGCTCGAATGCTACCTTTTTTCAGTCAGAAGATGAACACCAAAACCATAAACAGACATAGACCTAGATTCATTGCTCGTAAGAATGTTCTTTCATTATTTTCAGTTTGAGATTCATTGGACTAGTGGTCACAGCTAATCCTAGAGTTGCCTTATTTTCATTCAAAATAATGCTCCTTCTCATTCTTCATCAATTGCTGATACATTGTGTTACGGCAAATATGCTAAATATAGGAACAACCACAGCTGATTTTTTAACTGAACTTAATACCAAAAGCAATGTAAGTCTTTGGTTGCATGTAAACTTTCATCTAGCAAGAGGCAATTTATGAAACATTAAAATGAACATACACATGGTGTACACACACACACACACGCACATTCCCCTGATGAGATCAGGAATTAACTGCTCCAGAGGAGGTTTATGATATCTGTTAATGGGATATCACACCCCACGTATATTTTTTTACTGTATGTAAAAATATTTCCTTGGGACTTTTTCCTTTATGTACAAGCTTCTCATATTGTACTGAACAAAGATTACATTGCCATAATTCTAAATACTCAGATTTAATAGGAATGGATTTTTTATTCTTACCCTAGCTTCTTTATTACCATACCTAGTCTACCAGTCTAGGAATAGAAGCTAAAGGAGACAAGCACAACTGAAATCCATAAAACATCTAATTTTTTTTCTGCAGATGGGTTATGGGTTTTTTTCAGTTTTGATTTCAATGATGCATGATCTCTTGTCATCATTGACTTCTGGGTTTTTATACTTTTTAACTGTTCATGAAAAGCAGAATTTTCAGGATTAGTTAATGATGATCCAAACAGCCATAGGACTTCTGAGGACAAGGCAGGTTATATGCATTTCAGACAAACCAGGAAAGCAAATACTGTTTACAAATACTAGTTCTCCAAAATATGTGCCTTTTTTTTGTTGCTACATCACTTTGGACCACTACAAATTCTGGCTATGAGGAAATTTTGGCAGCTTCAAGGAAGAAAACAGTATTGTAAATGTGTTTGTGATTTCTTCCTTTATATCCTCTGATGTATCACATTATTTTTCCTCGTATTTCAGTCTTTTCTATGATGGTGGCAGTAAAGGTAGGTGAGTTGCTGTGTGTTGACTAAATATTTTTAATTTTCTTTCAGTCTGGTTTTTTTTTTTACATGTGATTTAAATTCTGTTTTATATTTAGTGTTTTGTTTCAGGTTACATACATGGACAAATCCAACGACAATGTAAGATTTCTACTCTTAATTAAAAGAAAGTTGTGGTTTGGTGGGTATTTTTGTCATTGTGATGGCAGGAAAAAGTTCTGGAAACTTGAACTCAAAAATCATAATACACATACAATGTTTTAAATTTCATGGGGTTTATACTATTTCTCATTATTTTTTGGGACTGAGTGCAAAAACTTTGTGACCAGAGATATTGTTGTCTTGTCCATGTCCTGTCCTTTACACTTTTGTCCTTAAGCTCTTCTGAGAAGGAATTGTAATGTACTTTACATTTCTGTGCCTAGCACACTGGGATTGACAAGATTTGGGGCTCTATCAGCTGCCAACATATACAAGTGAAATAAAAAGAGCTGAAAACAAAACAAAGAGTCTCTTTAACATCTTTCATCCTTTGAGTGAGGGGATTTAGAAGAGAAGAAAACCATTAATTCCTCTGCTTTGTAGCTATTGCACTGGGATAGTGGATAGGCAAAGAATAAGATCTCTTTCATTTAAGTAACTATCTTTGTTCATGTCTATAATTCAGACTTCATTGCAGTATGCAGATATCCTAATATACCAACACATCAACAGTTGTCCTGCTGCAGAAACACTATTCCTGTTCTTTGCTACCCAAGATAAGTGGGAACAAAAACCCTACAAAACAAAACAAACTTGTAAATCCTTCCAGAGGCTGCAGCAAACTCTGCAGCTGGATTCTAGGTGTTTCCAACCCTGTTATTATCATCTAATGTACAGTGTGCATGAGCTGTGACCATATAGTAAAGTAGCTCTGACTGCTTCCAACGGTAGTATAATCTCCAGAAATGAGACCCTTAAAGCTTCAGGTTTGGTTATGGAAAAACAAATTGTTTTTCTAGCACTGTACTTATCTTTTTATCTCACTTCTCTTGTGAGTCCACTGGTCCTTTCTCATTCTTGTTTGCAATGAACAACACAATGAATACTGAAAGATAGAGAGGGCACCAGGTGCCTCCGAGCTAAGCTGGTAAGGTCCAAGTGTTTGTCTGGTAAAACCTCTTGACTGTCATCTAGGAGTATAAATGCAAAGAAGTTGATGAATCAGCTGCAATTATCCTATTTCACCTGAAACTACCAGGCAGATTTCCTTTCTTGTACATTTATTGTAAAGTAAATCCTTTTCAAGAGGCCGGTGACAACTAATGGATAATTTACAATCTGCTGAGCCTCTGGATTGAATAACAGTGTGTCTGTAAACCAAAAAGCTTCAGAGAAAACACTAGTAATTTGTTTATTACCCTCTCTCAGTTCCCCAATTATGATTGATCTCCACTTAACAGTCCAGTGCTGCTAATTGTTTGGAAAAGAATGAAATGACTTAATCTTTATAGGCATCTTCTAGCCTAGGGTTTGACTTCATAATTCACTATGTCAATCTCTCTAAAGTAAAGATAAGTGAAGTGCATAGTTACATACTGTACTTTAACAAATACTTAATTTATAAACAGTAAAGCCTAGACAGTCTCTGTTAAGTATCTGACAAAATGGTGCCACTGATCACATCTGGTTTTATGCCATTGATAGGCAGGCAGGAATAAGTCTAAGAAAGCGCTTGTCTGTGCTGCTGTCCTGGCAAGGCAAAATCTGGAGTCAGAATTTAAATAGCTGTTTATCTCATTCTAGGGTGTCAATGACTGCAAGTGCTTAACAGGAGGAGGAACCTCTGCAGATGCAATCACTCTGAAAGGTTTCATGAGATTCTTCTTAATATTATTTTTAGCTGGAGACTGCTTAGCTGCAAACACATTTTCATAACTCTAAGACACTCACACTTATGATGATAAAGTCTTAAATTCTTATCTGGATTTATTTTTTAAGTCCTCAGAATTGAAAGTTCAGTATATGAGAATTTCCATTTTTGTGATGTTGCTGAATCTTTTACACTAATCTTACACCATCTCCTGTAATTGCAAGTTGCACCAAAATTCAAAAATGTCAGTATACTGTATGTCAGTATGACTCTTCAGCTTTGTTGATGGGATATTCATGTAGAAGACACATATTTTGGCATCTGCTCCAGCTTAGGTTGGAAGCAGATCATGCTGTTGAAAATAGATCTTACGGAAGTAGAAGACCTTGAGAATGACCCATTAAATTTTTGAACCTAGTGGCCGGAAAATTCATTTGTGAGTTAGGATATGTTACTCTCCTTGAGAGAATTAGGAAGACAGAGAGATTTAGAAATACTGTCACATCCAGCTGAATGTTTTTTCTTCTCTCATATTAAAAAAAACCCCAAACAAATAATGACAACAAAGCAAAAAGAAAAAACAGCTTGTTATTACTTAAACCTCTTGCATGTTCCTTCAGTAAACTTTGGGTTAACTTGCCCACCTTGCAGGGTCTCTTTTCAGCATCCTTTATGAGCATGATCCAAGACCCTCATAATACACTGATTTGCATCCTTCTCAATGCAGTAAATGTATTAATGAAATACTAAGTAAGACAGGGTTTTTTTCAGAACTCCACCTCCCCTTCAGCAGTGGCTGTATTTGAGAATAACCACCTGTAAACCACAGTTGTATTCTGTGACAGTTTTGCCTGTATCTCAACAGCATGATTTTTCTTTGCAAAACTTATTCTGCATGTTTTCACACCATTAAGGTCTGAAAAAATTCTTACTCTGGTCACTTTTTTCCTCATATTTGGTGATCTCAAGTCATACATAGCTACTTCTGACTCAGACCACAGAATGATTAAACAGCAGGATCAGTTTCTTTCAGATGTATGTTTGCATATGTTCTTTCTCAGATTTCAGTCCCTGTTTTCTGAGTCAACTTGATTATGTTGTGTGGTATAAGCTTAAGAGGCATCAGGAGAAATTATTGCACTTGTCAGAGAATCGGTCGTGAAGGATCAACAGTCAATAAGAGAGGATCATTAGAACTGATTCAGATAGGGTCTCTTGGGATAAAATAGTTGGTCAAAACAGAAGAATCAGTCTGCTCAAGTATGCTGATACCTAAGTGACAGAGCTTTCAGCAGGCTGATTAGTAAGGGATACCTGACAAAGGGGACTGCAACTTCATAGAAAGGAGACTCTCCCATTGAAAACTAAACAAAAGAAAGAGCTCAGAAACAGAAAGCCTAGGGGGAAAAGAAGAGGGTGGTAGCAGACATAGGTTTTTTTCTAAAAAAAAAAAAAAAGAAGGTCACAGAGTTTTTGTTTTTATTTTCTGGAAGCGAACTGAGCCAGAGGAGAATATCTACGTGCTCTGACTGCACTTTTTTACATAAATGTGCTCCTGGGGTACTATGAAGGGTTAATGCTGGTGTTAGGGTTGACTTCTGCTTTGCATGAATTAGGATCTGGGTGCAGCAACTGAGGCAGAGGAAACCAAAGAAAGGCAATACTGAAGTCCAACAGAAATAGTGACAACACATGATCTGGTAGGCAGTCAGTTCAAATGGTCCAGCAGCTCAGTGCACATCCACCATAAAAATATTGGTTTGGCTTTCACAACTCTTTTCCAGTTGCAAATGATGAAGCCATAAAGTGGGTTAGCTGACATGGAAGTGCACATAGCTCCCAACAGTTTCAGTTGGTGAAATCAATATACATATCCAGAGCAAGAGTATAATCTTATGTCATGAGAATATTTGATCTAAAATGAATTGCAGTGAAACTTGAATGAAGGAAGAATTCCAGTAGGCAATATCCTCTTTTAAGACCGCTTCAAAATATCCTTGAGATTTCTAATACAATTATATCCAGACTTAGTAAAATGCCAACTGCACTTGGCAACTGACTTTTTTTTTTATAGTCCCTTGAGTGGTAGCTTAAGACATCCCTCAGTATACTTCACCTGTCTGAAACACTTTCACATGTTCATAGCGATAAATTAAACTGAAGTTACTCCTCCTTTTAATCCACAGCACAGCTCTTAGATAATCCCTAAAATAATTCTGAATAAAAATATGCCATCAAAGAAGCTTTTGGCATCTCCTCATTATACTATCTAAAGTTAGTATGCAATGTATTTCTAATTCACTCAATTGTTTTCCTCAGATTTATTCTAACTTTATGCTAATAAGCATGAGTAGTAAATTCCTGATGCTTCTGTGGTAAATAATACATTTAGAATCTCAAGTGAAAGCTTTAGATCAGGAAGTAAACTGACTCTCTGCAATTCAGTAATGGCTGAGAAAATTTTTCAAGGGTTGTGGATATGCAAGAATGAATTTTCCCAAATCTATGCGTATAAACTTGCATTTGAAATAATATCATCTGAAAGATATTATGAGCTTCTTAAAAGCACTGCATTTACCAAGACTTCAAATTGGATTCGAGTAGAAGGAGGAAACAATAAAAAGCAAATTATCTGCCCTCCAAAATCCATTTTTCTCTTGTGTTGGTGTTATTCACTACTATTTACTGAGTATCAACAAAATATCCTTGATGTTGTTTATGTCTTGTCGTCCCTTCATACTGCCACCCAAAGCACAACATAATTCCTAATTTGTGTCACACCTGAAGTTAGGACTACCCCTGTGATTCACAGGCCAGAATTTGTGCCTCCCAGTGGTCTCCTGCTGTACCTGCACAGTCACTGCAAGATGGTCCCTCTCTTTAAAACAGTCATCAGCAGAGCCCTACCTAGGCACACACAAAACACAGAACTATACAATGGTTTGGGTTGGAAGGGTCCTCAAAGACTGTCCAGTTCCAACCCCATGCCAGGGGCAGGCACACCTCCCACTGGATCAGGGGCTCCAAACCCCATCCAATCTGGCCCTGAACACCTCGAGGGATGAGGCAGCTACCACTTCTCCAGGCAACCTTTGTCAGAGCCTCACCACCCTCACAGGAAAACATTTCTTCCTAAAATCTCATCTCAATCTCCCTTCTTTCAGCTTAAAACCTTTCCCCTTCGTCTTATCCCTACACTCCCTGATCAAGAGCCCCTCCCCAGGTTTCCCATAGTCCTCTTTCAGTACTGAAACACTACTGTGAGAACTCCCCAGAGCCTTCTCTTCTTAAAGCTGAACAATCCCAACTCTCTCAGCCTGTCCTCATATGGGAGGTGCTCCAGCCCTTGGATCATCTACATGTACTCCTCTGGACTCGCTCCAACAGTTCCCTGTCCTTCCTGCTCTGAGGACACCAAAAATGACTACAGAGCTCCAGATAAGGTCTCACAAGAGAGGAACAGAGGGACAGAGTCCACCTCCCTTGCCCTGTTGGTCCCTCTTCTTTGGATACTGACCAAAGAATGGTTGGCTTTCTGGGCTTTAAGTATACCCTTCTGGCTGATGTTGAGATTCTTATGTAGCAGCACCTCCAAGTTCTTCTCTTCAGTGCTATATAACATCATCCTGGGCCCCTCAGCACAAGAAGGATGTTGAGGCTCTGGAGCATGTCCAGAGAAGAGCAACAAAGCCGATGAAGGGGCTGGAGAACAGGCTTTATGAGGAACGGCTGAGAGAGCTGGGGTTGTTTAGCCTGGAGAAGAGGAGGCTGAGGGAAGACCTCATTGCTCTCTACAACTACCTGAAAGGAGGTTGTAGAGAGGAGGGAGCTGGCCTCTTCTCCCAAGTGACAGGAGACAGGACAAGAGGGAATGGACTCAAGCTCCACCAGGGGAGGGTCAGGCTAGACATTAAGAGGAAGTTTTTCACAGAAAGAGTCATTGGGCAGTGGAACAGGCTGCCCAGGGAGGTGGTTGATTCACCTTCCTTGGAGGTGTTTAAGGTATGGGTGGATGAGGGTCTGAGGGGCATGGTTTAGTGTTTGGTAGGAATGGTTGGACTCGATGATCCGGTGGGTCTCTTCCAACCTGGTGATTCTATGATTCTATGAAATAATACTGAAGAGGGATTCTGATAGACTAACATCTTTGAGTTCTAGATTTTCTTATACATTGAGTCTATTAGGTTTTGGTTCTGAATCGTAAGAAATGTGAAGCAGTGTTAAGTTACTAGTGTTAGATAATGGTCATGGAGGTATAGAACAATGAAAAACATGTCTGTTCTTCAGACAGTAGGAAATCTTCCTAAAGTAACTTAGTTGCTTCCTTTTTACCTCGTAGTGCTTTTTGTTTCCTCTACTAAATAGTGCTTAAAAATCACAACTTCAGTCAATCAGTAAACAGAATCATTACTTCTAACTGTTTCAGATTCTGTATCAAGGGTTTAATTTAATTTTCCAAGTTGAATAATGCATAGAGATGAGGATGTCAAATCACAAAAAACCTGTGTTAGAATGGCACATACAGTGCTTGTGGCAAGTAATCAGCATTATTGACTTAGCTTAGGGATTTAAAATGCTGAAAAACACTAACAGAATACATTTATTGGAAGAATGGAGATGTGCATTATTGTGTTAAAAATCTGAAATGAGAATGAAATTATGCAATAGTATTTTATAATTCAGAAATATGTATGCATAAATATACATATAGGTATATATGAATAATGCCAGCATTATTGACTCAAATTTTCATAGGGATAAAAGAAAGCATACTGACTTTGATTTGAATGGTTATGCTGGGATTCATTATCAATATGTTAAAATACAAATTGTTGGTTACATCACACTCCTGCTAAACTTTTTCCATTAGAAGTTAATGACCATTGAGTCTTACTTTTCATAATTTTGAATCCTATTTGTTTTTATTTCCTTCTATAATCACCACTGTCATGCTAGAAGCCTTTCCAGAGATAATGATAAAATTCAAATGATTCATTTCTAAATCTAAAGGATGTAGACTGCTCTCTGTCACTGGGAGCATTACCACATATGCTTAGTTATTTCTTGCATTTCAGTTTGAACAACCAAGACTGCCAAGGTGAAGTGCTTCTCAGAATTTTTGTAACAGACCTAGGTCTGAGGTTTTTCCATAACCCAGAAGCATGCATGACTTCAACTCTGAATTGGACATTTATACATATGACTGCATCAGGCTTGTGCCATCAGCACACTCAGACTGGAAAAAAACTGTTTCTTATAAGGAATTCATTTCACATTTCCAGGTCTAGGTGAATGTGATCCCTGGATTTGTTTGTTGTTTGTCATTTGTGGGATTCACTGTATCAAACATAAAGCATGCCAAAGCCCAGTGGTGATATTCCTGCCCATGTCAAAGGGCTTTTTAATACCATGGATTGTCTTATTGATTTCATTGAGACTATTTGCTGCATAAAATATTAATTGCAAGAAGTATTTAATCGTCTTGCCTTGAGCGCATGCAGGCTGCCTGTGTAGGAACTCCAGCTCACAAGTGTTTCACTGTAGAGTCACCTTGGTTTGATCTCTTGTCAGATCTCATAAATGCTGCGTCCATCGTGCCCAGCAGCTGGGTGACACAACCTGGGGGGAAATCAGGCTCCCATTGCTGCTCCTGAGTAGAGGCAGATGAACATCCCTGCATCGTGATGCCAAATCTGTGCTAGCACAAAAGCAGGCAATGTTTATTCTTAAATTTCTGATTTTTTATTTTTTTTTTCTAGACGTGAGTCATTAAAGTCCATGGCCACAAACACATGCTGATCCAGGTTCACTTCTGCCCTTCTAAATTGGTGTGCAGGGTTTCTGCCATGTTTTACCCTGTAGGTCACTAGGTTTGTCATGGATAAAGTATTGTCTATCTACCTGTAAATAGGTATAATTTGGAAAGCAGCAGGGGATTTTGTAGGATGGAGAGTGCTGCATAATGGCCCAATCCTGCAATTGTTCCTTGAAGCTCTGCTAGTGGTAAGTAGTAACGGGTCAATGCCTCCCTCTGGTTTTGAAAGCATTAGTGGAAATTTTGCCTGAGCAGAAATTGTGCCATTAGACCTTTGTGTCAGATGCTTTCTATACATTTTTCCTATCATGCAATGCTCATGCTGTAATAATAATGTTGCATCATTGTTGTTCATCTGTGTTAAGCTACCTTACATGCTGCCCTAGTGAAGTGGATAATCAGTTTCCACTGTTTTGCATGGCAGGCATCACTTGTAGTCAAAGTTCACCCAAACATTTACAGCTGTATGTGCCTGAGTGTGCATGTGTGGAAATACACACATTAATTACGAAACCCTGTATGTTAGCCTTGCAAATGACACCATGTTCAGTTAAGCGCGTGAAAGCTATGATGCATGAAACACCAGACATCTTGCTGCCTGTGTAACTTAATTTGGACTTTCATGGCGTCCACTGTATCTACTTAGTGTTGAAGAGGGAACTTTTTGAAAAGTGTGCTGAAATAATTCAGGGGGTTTTTATCAGCCAATAGACACAATGAATTACAAAGTTTTATGGATGGTGGTAAGCAACAAGTTTCCTAACTTCTCAAGTGCTTCACTTTTACCTAAGAATTGCTGCTAACTTTTTTCAGAATTGTATTGCCACGTAAGTATCCTCTTCAACAGAAAAATCAAGAAAAATTATATCATTGCATCTGTGGAAAAAAAAAAAAAATCCCTTCAGCCTGTCCCAGAACCTTTGCATAACAGTAAAAATCTTCCTTTAATCTTCCTTTATTTTATACATCAAACAGGTGCCCTTGATCTTTGTTAGCTCTGAAGTTTTGATTTGGTTGGCAGGTGATGAATGCTACACCTGCAAGAAAAGGGAGGGAAAATGTGACTGACCACTGAGCTGGTCAGTGGCATTGAAGTTACTCATCTCGGTCTTCCACAGACTGGTCCCTGTGGGCTTTCACATCCCCTACAGGAGAACTGGCATCCCCCAGACCTTGCTGGGGCAGCTGTGCTGCCTGCAGCTGCCGCCTCACCACTTTCCATCCTGCTTGCCTTTGGCAGGGTTGGCAGTGAGCTGTGATTTCCTGGGGAACATGAGCAAGTGAGAGGAAATGGCAATTATCAGCTATTCATACAGCAGCAGAACCTGAATGAGATTTCATGGGACAAACAAAATAGCACTTCTCCCACCCAGGAGACTCTGCTGGCTCAATCCGTGGATGTTTTCAAGCTACAAGAATCTTTCATAGAGGAAAGCTGGAGCTACAGATTCTCCTGTAGCACTGGGTTTATTGATAGCTATTGACGTTAAATTCAATCAATTGATCTGGCCACTTTCTACTTTTGGGCATAAGTGCTCCCATGCTGTAGCTAACTTAGCCCTTGATAGCAAACCAGATTTATTCTAGGATGTTGAAACAGCCCAGTAAAGGCCAAAGCTTGTTTTCTTTCTGACTGCTTACTGTTTCATTTTAGCCTTTTCAGCTCTGAGTATTAGCGCATCTATTCAGCTTCTAACTAGGATTGCACAATTTAATTCTTCTCCTCTGGGCTATACAGATGACATGCTTCATATAACAGCAGCTTTGAGTATATATATCCTTGTAATACATTTGTAACTGGTTCTTCAGATGATCTGAGTACCAGCACTTTTGATATTTCAAGCTGCATTTGGGGGTTTACCAGGGATCATTTCCCCAGCATGCTGGAAGAGCACTCTCTGAACCTCCTGCTGTGTTTCCCCAGTTGAGACCAATGTTACTGCTGTTACAGAAGAACTATGCTTCTGTTAGCAATAACGACTCAGTATATTACAGTGGATTTTGCTTTTTCTTCAAGTTCAGAGACAGTTGTGCTGTTAATAGTGCCTTCAGTCAGGTTTTCTGCCCAGTTTTCCACTCTCCTCACCAAGGTTTCCACATAGTCCTCATTAGGGAAGGTTTTGCCAAGTTTTATTGCATCACATCGGGGTTAATTACAAAAAGAATTTGTATCTTAATCAGTTTTTAACATGGGAATCTTTACTGTATGTATGTGTATAAGAGTTTGGTATTGGGACCTCACTCTTTTATGTGATGGGTCTGATGAATCCCAAGCACTTTCCCTTGTACGACACGATTTTGCTGAACAGTGTGATGGGAACAGCTGAAGTGATACAGCCTCCAGATATCACTAAAAATGGCATAACTTCATAGAACTTTAAAATCCTCATTAGGGGGGTATTTGGGTTTGCTTATTGGCCATTGTTACCAAGGTAAAAATGTTTATTATTGCTATTCACTATTATATGAAATTTATGTATTATTTAAAATCAGACTTGGCTGTATACTATTTCACATTGTTTTACTTAAAAACTCAAGCAGTTTTGAGTACAGTAAAAATTTTGTGTGCCTTAATTTTTTATTTATTTTCCCAAAAGATTTGCTTAGACTTGTGCACCCAGTATTTTATCAGATTGCAGTAAATGTAAGGAAAATGTTAAATCAAGGCCAAATGCACTCCTCCATTAAAAAAAAAAATTATCTTGCTTTAGCCATTAGATACATAATTTTTAAATATTTTCCAGATAACAGTGTCAGCACGTTTTCACTTACTGCTAATATTACAGGCAACTAATGAAAGCTATTTCCGTAATGTTTTTTTCCAACAAAATTTGAAATTTTCAAGAGACCAAATGAATACCTTGCAAATTTCAAGCAAGAAGTAATGTTATTATTCAGAGTGGGTCCTTTAGCAAGGAGCTGGGAATCAGTCCCTTGCCTTCACTGAGCTAGCCACATAAGACCTATCCAGAGACATCTTTACAGTCTTTGCCTTGGATAGGGGGCAGAACTGGAGTTCAAATATTACACACCACCATTCCCCAGTCTACGGCTTGATTCAAATTTGTTCTCATGGCTGACACACAAAAATACACAATTCTGGTACTGAATGTGCCCTGCCTTGATATGATGTTCTCTGAATTAGATGATGTCTGCACCACTTGCCAAAAAAAAGTGTTTGCCAGGACCTGCAGGATGACACTGTGCCCTTAGTACTGGTTTGCAACAACTTCTCTGCAAGGAGGAGTAACACAGGTAGCTTCAGCTTAGAGAAGAATCTTCTGGATTATGAACTTCCAAAACACAGTAAGCTCTAAAAAATGTTGTAGAGAAAAAATATGCCAAGTATAACTAAAAGACTTTACAGGAAGACATGCAAAGGCTCTAAATTTAGTTACAGCCTGCACCATAAAATATTAGTCAAATGCTAGCATAGCCATTAATACTCTTTTAACACAAAGCAATTTCGCAGCCTCATTTACTAACTGGAATCTCCCAAGTCTAGTTGGTAATTGTGCTTTTTATTCATCTCAGTAAATTCCATTTAGTGCTTTTTAGCAGTTTCTCAGCATAAAGGCATTTGATGTTGTTAAATTAGATTAATAGCTTTTATATGTGATGTATGTTATATATACATTTAACGGAAGGTATTTCAACTCATGACAGTCTTTTTTATAATGCACACTTTTCTTTTATATTTTTTATTGATTTTTTTTCCCTCCCACTGATAATATTTTTGTAACAGATGTTTATGATGTATGGTTTACAAATAGGGACTTGTAGGGGTCATAGGTTTACAGTTATATTTAGCATACTTTACTTTTTTTTTACCTAAGATGAGCTTAAGGATAAAATCTTTTCAGATGTGTTAAAAACTATATAAATAATTGGAACATTTCTGTTATGCATATTTCAAATTTACATCTGTTCAATTTTGTTTAAAACAGATGCAAAATTGGAGTATTATGCACTGGCCTCATATTTTAAAACACTCCTTTGGAGCACATTTTCAGAATTATAACCAGATGTTTACTTCAATCTCTCTTGAGTTCCTTCGTGATGTTTCCTGTAATTATTTAAGTAAAATCTTGATAAAGACTGAAATTGTTAAATTAGGTATATAGTGCTCAAGTGCTTTCACATGCTACAGTATTCACCAGCCACAATACCTCAGTCAGACTGATGCGTGTCTGAGAGGATTTTTTAGCTTGCAATTTAATGACAAGTCAGTCAGTACTCAGAAATAGCTGACTGATTAACTGACGTCATAAAGCACCTTCCTCATTTATCTTTTGTGTCATGTTTTCTGCTTTCCTACTGATTGATGATGAGGGGGGGAAAACTACAGAGTCACATAATTGTGCCACTTTATTTCCTTTATGGAGCAGCATGTGAATGCCAACACAACATCAGGTCTTGGCACTAGTAAGTAGGGGATGAACAAATCAGAGTCACAGAATGGTTTGGGCTGGAAGGGACCACAAAGATCATTTCCACCCCCCACCATGGGCAGGGACAGCTCCCACTGGATCAGGGATTCCAAGACCCATCCATCCTGGCCTCAAACACCTCCAGGGATGGGGCTGCCGACACTGCTTTTGGTAACCTGTACTAGAGCTTCACCACCCTCACAGGAAAATATTTCTTCCTAAGGTCTCATCTCAATCTCCCCTCTTTTAACTTCAGACTATTCCCCCTCACCCTATCCTTGCCCTCTCTGACAAAGAGCCCCTGCCTAGCTTTTCTGTAGTGCCCCTACTTAGAAGTACTGGAAGGCTGCTCCTAACCCGAGACTTGTAGGTAGTCAAGATTGAGGAAGAGATGTTCCCATTGCAGGTGCCCTATGAGAAGAGGGCACAATATATCTTCTACTTGTCTCAGTTCATACTAATCCCAGTGTATACCTCTTCATGTATATGCAATGCCAGCCTAGATCTTGTCCCCAACAACACCTTAGAGTTGCTATTCTCAGAGATTCACGTTATGATTTAAGCTCAGTGAAGGTGCATGTAAAGCAAAGAGTATTGTAATTCAGAAGAGAAAATGCTGAGAGCCAGAATTGGTCTATCACTAAAAGAATGATATTGAGGCTCCGGAGCTTGTCCAGAGAAGAACAACAAAGATGGTGAAGGGGCTTGAAAACAAGTCTTACCAGGAGAGGCTGAGGGAACTGGGTTTGTTTAGCCTTAAGGAGGCTGAGGAGGCTGACGTTATTGCTCTCTACAACTACCTGAAAGGAGGTTGTAGAGAGGAGGGTACTGGCCTCTTCTCCCAAGTAACAGGGGATAGGACAAGGGGGAATGGCCTTAAACTGCACTAGGAAAGGTTCAGACTAGATATGAGAAANATATATATATACACACATATATATACACTTGTTCTCACATTTTGAGCCATAGTTAGGAGAAAAGCAGCAAATGCAAAAGCCTTTTGTGGATCCCACCGGCATCTGTTTGGGTTGATCTATATATCCTGTTCTGGCTTCCCCACTTGCTAAGAAGGCTCCTATCCTAACTTCCATGTTACATGTAACACACACTTCAATGTTTTGAAATATTAACTCTTTCATAAGAAGCTGTAATTGTTAGAATGCTGTTTAAGTACATCTTTTGTGCTTTTCTAGAACTATTATGAAAAGTGTAAACAAATGTGAGAAAAACTCCCTGAAGTGTAAGGTACTACAATTTGTTGTATCCCTTCAATTTTTGAAAGTCTTTCTACATCTCAGAGGATGTGGCACAGTGAATATGTCTGTGCTGTCACATTTCTGCATTTCCAACACCCACTTCAGTTAGGAAAACTTCCTTTATATTCTGAAAGCTGCTCACAAGACTGGAAATTGATCCATGATTGGACATAGGTTTCTGAGCATGAGCTATGGCTAGATGTGGCAGGTGTAACTTATGCATCCTTCTGCAATAAGAATGCTTTTTGAACAATCTGATATCATGATAGCATACGTCTTTTGTGTTATTTAATGATCTGTAGTTGAGTACAGAAAAATATTATGCTTGGGAAGCAAGAGTTGTGATTGATGAAAACTAACACAAAGCAAGCTTTAATGGTCAAGGATGAAGTCAGCAAAGGCAGGAGGAGGTAGGAAGACCTCACTGCTGCCATTTTGTTTCATCAAGGAAGATTTCTATCTTCAAACTAAGCTAAGAGTGCCCTGGCAGCTGAATTCTAGTTTCAGTCTCAATATTGTTGCAGAATGAAGTGAGACAGTTCACTGTAAAGAAATATCACCAGCTTTGTTACCAGGGCAAATAGCCCCATTCTGATGACCACAATAAAGTTGAGTGATATTTGAAATTCTTGATTTTCTTTCATTTGAGGGTTGAAAGCAATGATTCAATTTTAGTGCCCTGGTTTCCCACTTCAGAGAACAGTTTCCATCTTTGTCTCAATTCAAAAAGTAGTCTTATTATTTGCATACAGAGCATATTTTATTATGATGTTTGTACCTCTGAAATCTGTAGCATTTTATTACTATACTAGGGACAGGTGTTGGTGTATTTCTTCCTTGTACATAGCAATCCATTGTCAGTGTTGTATATCCCAGGTTATGAATTACCATTTATAAAATGCATAAAATTCACATGAATTGGCACTGAAGGTACAGCGAGCTTAATTTTTTGAGTGGAAACATCAGCCTATATGCTCTGATTTGGTTTTGCCTTACTTAAATCCTGTCGATTTTCTTTACTTCATGGTTAAGGAGGAAGTGTAACTGCATCATCAGATCCTGTCTAGCTGATATTGATGCTTTAGAACTAGAACCGTACAAGACCTTCAGCCTTCAGACCTTGCCAATCAAGGTTAGTAATGGCCTCAATACACACCAGGGGAAATTTAGGTTGGATATTAGGAGGAATTTCTTTACTGAAAGTATTTTCAAGCACTGGAAGAGGCTGACTAGAGAGGTGGTTGGATAATCATCAATGGAGGTGTTTAAAAAAATGAGGAGATGTCATACTTGGGGACATGGTCTGGCAACAGACTTAGCAGGGCTGGGTTTATGGTTGGACTCAATAGTCTTAAAGGTCTTTCCCAGCAAAACCACTCTATGATTCTATCATTGAATATGTACAGGCAGGCAGACAGGGAAATCAAAGGATTGATTGCCTGCTACACTGACAGATCTCACTTATGATGTTCATTGTGGTTAGGGGAGGTTTCTTTTTTCTTTAATCACCACAGTGATTAATTTGGAATTCAAAGTATCAATGGAATAGAAAATCATGACCAACAGAAAAATGGAAGCATATTGTTTCTGTCAACTAAGAAAGTTTTTCTTCCATACTATGCTTGACAGTAGTTTATATCTTTTGCCAAAATGCTGCCAAAAATCCTTTAAGACCTTTCCATTTTACTTTGTTGGAAGAACATCACAAGGATTGGATGGAAGACAGAAAGCCTCCCATATGCCCCATAATCTTTAGTTTAGGAAAATTCTTGTTCTGACTGTATTATTGTGCTGCTTACTGTGTTGATCAGTCAATCCTACAAAGTTCCAAAGTATGATCATCCCAGAATATTAATCAGGATAACTCAAGATGGGAGAGAGGGGATGTTATTCCTGTTCATTTTTAGCTACATGGCCTAATACTGACAGTGCTACAGGTAACATAAGAGAACTAATTCAATTAAACAAAAGTCAAACAGATAAAGTGGAGGAAACTGAGACAATTACAGTTTCCTCTTCTGAGGAGAAAGAGTGAGGAATAATACATTTTGTTCATTATTAATATAAATAAATATCATAGAGTCATAAAATACTTAGGGTTGGAAGGGACTTTAAAGATCACCTACTTCCAACCCCCTTGGTAGGAACATTGCACTAGACTGGGTTGCCCAAGGCCCAATCCAACCTGGCCTTGAACATCTCCAGGGATGGGACATACACAACATCCATTGGCAACTTGTTCCAGCATCTCACCACTTTTATGATGAAGCAATTCTTCCTAATGTCTAGTCTAAATATGCCCTTCTACAGTTTATGCCTGTTCCTCCTCATCCTATCATCACAAACCTTTGTGAATAGTCCCTCTCCAGCTTTCTTGTAGGCTCCTTGTAGGTACTGGAAGGTTGCTATAAGATTTCCCTGGAGCCTTCTCTTCTCCAAGCTGAACAAGCCCAACTCTCTCAGCCTGTCCTTGTATGGAAGATGCTTCAGCCCTCGGAGCAGAATCACTTTCCTCAGCCAGCTGGCCACGCTTCTTTTGATGCAGCCCAGAAAATTGTTGGCCTTCTGGGGTGTGAGCACACATTGCTGGCTCATGTCAAGCTTCTCATCAACCAGCTCCTATAAGTTCTTATCTGCAGGGCAGCTCTCAATCACATCATCCCCCATTATATACTGAAAACAAGGATTGCCCCAACCCAGGTGCAGGGCCTTGCACTTGGCCTTGTTGAACCTTATGAGGTTCTCACTGGTCCTCTTCTCCAGCCTGTCCAGGTCCCTCTGGATGACATCCCTTCCTTCTGGTGTTGCAACTGCACTACTCAGCTTGGTGTCATCTGCAAACTTACTGAAGATGCTCTCAATCTTGCTATCAATATCATTGATGAAGATATTAAATAGCACGGGTCCCAGTATGGACACCGAGGGACACCACTAGTCACGGATCTCCACCTGGACTTTGAGCCATTGACCACTACTCTTTGAGTATGACCGTCCAACTGTACCATCCACCCATCAAATCCATATCTCTCCAGTGTAGAGAGAAGGATGTTGTGGGGGACCATGTCAAAGGCTTTACCGAAGTCTAGATAGATCACATCCATTGCTTTATCTGTGTCCACTGCTATGATTACCCCATCATAGGAAACCACTAAGTTGGTCATACAGAATTTGCCCCTGGTGAAGCCGTACTGGCTGCCATTCAACATCTCCATGTCTTCCATGTGCTTTAGCAGAGCTTCTAGGAGGATCTGTTCCATGATCTTCCCAAGCACAGAGGTGAGGCTGACAGGTCAGTAGTCCCCAGGGTCATCTTTTCTACTTTTTTTAAAAACAGGCACAACATTACCCTTCTTCCAGTCATCAGCGACTTCTCTTGATTGCCATGACTTTTCAAATATCATGGAGAGTGCCTTGGCCACTACATCTGCCAGTTTCGTTGTGGCTCTGGGATGCATCTCATCAGGTCCCATAGACTTATATATTATACATATAGACTTATATTGTTCAGGATTAACTTAAGATAAAATAATGCTAATCAAAAAATGGACAATACTGATGCTTTTCTACTTCTCACAAAAACCCTATTTACTTATGGCAGTTAGACCATTCATTACTTCACAGAATATTGATAAAGTCATTGCCAACATTTGGCGTTTTTTCACTAGAAATTGTTGCCTTTTTATTACAAGGCTCTAAAGAACGGGTAGATCTTCTCAGGAATGAGAAATTTTTTTTCCGTGTCCATTGTACTTATGTTCACATAATGAACATTGCAGTCTGTTTTACATGGCAAAGTGCACCTTAAATACTTATGTACAGGCAAATCTTGCACCTTGCTTCAACAAAAAAATCATCCATGTGAGTGCTGCAAATTCCTTTTCTGTGAGCCCTGAGTCAAGAGCATTTTAGTCAAATGAATGTATGTGCAATGGTCATACAAAAACAGTGGGTGCCTGTGCATATTCACTGGAATAATATTCCTCTAGGTCTCTATACAATCTATATTTGTATAAAAATAAAAAAATTTTACTCTTTTATTTACTAGTTCCTTCATTTATTCCTAAAGGGTTTTGTCGCTAACCTTCTTTCACCTGTGACAGACACAGGTAAATCTCAGATTAAAATTTCTGTTCCAATCTAAAATGGATCCTTTCTAATATTGCCCAAGGCTGCTTAGGTTATGAATTTTGTGGTGTGTTAGGATACTCTTCAGTGATAAGAAAAGAGCAGAGATCAGATATGTTCTAAGCTGTGTATATGTTCTCTCTTTCAAATGGCTGAGAGAAGCAGCCTTTAAAGGAATGTTTCAATTTTTTTCCGTGAATTGATATGTGGTGTATTTCTTTCTTACACAAGGTGACAGCATGTGTGAGATGTAAAGACTAGTTTGCTCAGGCAATTACCCCTTGTTGATAGCAGATTATTTCCTCTGGCAAACTTGAAAATAACTTGTTGGTGTGTAAGTTACTGCTGTTCTGGGAATGCAGTAATTTACTCTGCTGTCTGTTTTATGAGCACATTCATTTTAATCAGTAGAGTTTGGAATGGCTCTTTTTCATCTAACTCCATTTCTTTTGGAGTTATGCACCCTCTTATAATGTAACAAAGGAGAGAACATTTGCACACACAGGAGAAAAGAAATTTGATTAATTGCAGAGGAGTATTCCTTATATAGGAAATCATATCCTATGCTCATTTTCCGTGTAAAACATGTAGCATTCCTTTTCTACAGCAGCGGCCCAAATTATTTTTTTCTGAATAAGGCAGTGTTTCACCTCAGTGAGTTACCAGACGTTATCACTTACACCTGTGAACAGTGTCTCAGAAAGCAGTGATCACATAAAATTGGACTGTGGGATTGTGCCACAGAATATCAAGACATGATTTCTTTTGGACTGTTTGTTTATTACTGTTTCTATTATTGCTACTATTAGTACTAGCATTTTCATTTGCATTAGTAGTAGTTATCAGTATCAATATTAACGTTGTTATTTATTTTAAAAGCTTTAAAATAAAATGAGAGTTTTGTGTATAAATAAATATTTAATGAATGGGATATTTTGCACTAAAGATCACAACCCATGGGTCATAGAATCCCAAGGTTGGAAAAGACCTTTGAGATCATCAAGTCCAACTCTACCTGTCTGCTACTAAGTCATATCCCTAAGCACTTCATCTATCCATCTTTTAAATACCTCTAGGGTAGGTGGCTCCACCACCTTCCCGGGCAGCCTCTGCCATTACTTGATAACCCCTTCAGTGAAGAATTTTTTTCTAATGTCCAATCTGAGCCTCTCGTGGAACAGCTTGAGTCCATTCCTTCTCATCCTATCACCTATGTCTTGGACAGAGACCAGCGCCCACCTCTCTACAAGGTCCTTTCAGGCAGTTGTAAATAGCAATAAGGTCTCACCTCAGTAGCCTCTTTCAAGGCTAAACTACCCCAGTTCACTCAGCTGCTCCTTGCAAGACTTGTTCTCCAGCCCCTTCACTGGCTTCCATGCTCTTCTCTGGACACACTCAAAATTTTCCTGTCAAAAAAGCTTTCCTGGAATGGTTGGACTTGATGATCCAATGGGCCTTGTCCAACCTGGTGATTCTATGATTCTCTGATTCTATGAAACAAAATGCTTATTTTACATTTGAACATGAAAACAGAAATGGAAATGAAAATTAAATTTAACCCAACCCTAGCTGGAGAACTTTCTCAATGTAGAGATACTTAGAAATTGATTCTACTGCCTAGACCTCAAGAATAATTTCAAATAATAATTTGAACTATGTGGAGCTGTTTCCTTGGCTAATGTTATATCAGTTTACTGTAGCAGACATTGGCCTAAATATGAAGCAAAAATGTACCTCATAAGGGTTTGCATAGCTTGGACCAATGTACAATTATAACACCATTGATAAAATATTAACACCAAAACTATCAAAGTACCTAAATACATTAATAATTGAAAATGTTGCCAAACAAACATTTTTTCAGTTTCTGCTTAAAAATTAAGAGCCTTCCTTGATGCATGTGGATAGCCCACATTAAAATTTATGATACTTCTCTGGACACCATAATTTTTAGAATAGAAAATAAGTGTTATCACACACCTTATGGGGCAACAATTGTGAAACATTAACCTTTTTTGTAACCTCTCTATGGCTGTGGACTCTCAAGATTTTTGCATGTATCTCACCTGACTCCTGCTTTTTTTGTTTAGTGCTGTAATTTCTTCTATTCATAGTGCTTTTTATTCTGTTGAGCAAAGTCAGAAATTTTCTGTGCAGCATGCTTATAAAACCAGTGCTAAAGCAAGCTTGGCATCCAAGTCTCTGGTGAAGCATACTCTGTCCTTAATCCGTTTTGCTTGCAGAAGTTACATTTATTTTCCTGTGATATGTGACATTCTTCCAAGATCTATTGTGGTCGGTTCATGATTCAATACTCATATGCTGTATGCTGGAGATACGATTAGTTGTCATAATTTATCTTTTTCTCCCTAACACTGCTGATGTATGTCCTCTATTACTGGTTTGTTCTAAGGAAATTTTTTCTGGGGAAAAAATTTAGATCTGTGAGTATTTCTGTTTATATCTCTTCTTGTCTGTAATACCAGTTTTTTCTCTGTCACAAAATGACCTGTTGGTGTTTGCTGATTCTATGCAAAGTGAGTTGCTGAATTTAATTAAAGGATTCTACATTTTTTCCTAAGAATTCACATGCAATGGTACCACAGTTTCCAAGTAAAAGCTACAGCAGGGGTTTTATTTTGAGATTCAAAACAATTTTTTTGATATTCAAAAAGTACATGTGTTCTTTCAAATCTTTCTCTGTATTGAAACATTATGATCTGTACTGGAATAGGCAGGCAGAAGTGCCAAAATATCAGAAATCAAGGAGTTGCTACAACTGTAGCTTAATCAAGCCTGGAAAATAGCTGTAATGTATGATGCAAAGATGTTATAATTTCTCACTCCATTTGAACAGACTATACAAGACCTACAAAGTCATCCAAAATCACTTTAAGAGTAACATTTGACCACTAGAGCAAGAGAGTTTGAAATAACGAAGAAAATATTGCAGGAACTCCTAAATTTGCTATGTATTTATGTTGCAGTTGTATAAGGGAGGAGTGAACATATGAATAAAAAGCTGGTTCCCGTGGATATTATTTCTTGAAATACTGAAAGAAAGACCAGGAAAATTCCTATCAGCAGGAAAAAGAGCTTCTTGTTCCAGCAGGCATGGACACTGCAATGGTATCTCAAGGCCAGAAGGCAAAATAGTGTCAGGCTGAAACCGAGGAAGACCAGAGTTTGAAGAAGAGTCAAGTCCAAGTATGATAAACATTCGCCTTATGGTGGGGTCAATGTGTGATGATAAAGGATCATAGCTACTTATCGTGTCAGAATCCATGGGACCTTCAATAGAAAAAGTGAAAATTCTCAAAGCGGACAAACGAATCACAGAATAAAATACTTCAGAACTGTTGATGTACCTCAGTTTCTAAAGATTGTTTTCCTGATCCACTCTAAGTTATATACATTCCCATTTTTGAGTAAAATCCTATGTGAAAGTGAGCAAAGGCATATGTGCTTATGTGGCCCTTGAAAATTTTTATGCATTGTTTCCTACAGACCGTAAGGCCAATTCTTGTGGAAAGACAGAATATTTAATATAGCATGGTGTCCCATTAGCAAGTGTTCCCTATTTGAGTTGTACATTTGATTGCACTCAATTCAACTGCCCTCTAGACCTTCAAGACCAGAGGTGAAATCTTACCACATGATGTCTTTGCAACCCCTGACTTGTTCAAAGCCTTTAAGAAAGACAGAATCCAATGACAGGAACTTCTGCTCATCAGAGCAGTGGTGGCTTGCAGTGGAGATCACACAGAATGTTTACTGCATGATGCTATCGAAGTATGACACAGTGAAGAGTGAATTTCACAGATTTTCCAGTACTGCGTCTACTTGAGTGGTGCAAAACTTCCACGTAATCAGCTATCCAGAATCTATCATTTGTCACACACTGAACAAAGCCCTTTTTCAATGGTGGGGAACTAGTTGTCCTGAATACAAAAGGGTTTTTTCATGTCCTTCATTGTATGAATAGGTTAGTATGTCTTTAAATTGTTTGTGAGCCCTCTGACTGTGCATTCACTGCTGTAGGCATGAAACAGGCAGAATACGAGACTAACTAGGACCTGAACATTAGTGAATAACCCATCAAAGACATTTATTTGAAACCTACTCAGTTGATGTGTTTTTCTTGCATTTGGTAAAGGCATAAAGGATGCCACATTTCTTTACTGATGCATATCGAGCAAGGCAGACAATCATCTTGTCTTCTTTCAGTAAAAAAGTGAATAGATCTCTCTTGCAACAATTACAAACATTTTTTTGTTTATAATAGTCGTATGACTAACAGTGCAATGCAGGATATGGTTACAGTTCACACAATATTTTAAATTGTATTTTTGCGCCTCTTTGTGTGATACTTTCCTAAGGTTCTGTGCCATGGGGGACCTTTGTCACTGCGAAACAAATAGAAGTAAAAAAAAAACCCAAACCAAAAACCTCTTTGTATGAGCATTTTACAAACCAATGATGGATTTTACACTTTCCCACCATGTGCCAGACAGGAGAGAATGGACCAGCATAAGAGTCCAAAAGCAAGTTCAGTAAAGCTGAGAATGGAAAACGAGCACTTGCAAAACAGTGAGATGACTGGGTGGCAGACTCAATGTAACCATGATGACTGAAAGGAGAAGACTTTTTCTTTTCCTTGGAAGGACTTACAACCTAGACAGAAGAGACTCGAGTCCTCTTGTTTTCACCAGTCACATATCCATGAACTGGCTTCTTTCAAAAACTTTGTTTAGCTTGATCTCCAAGACAGGAACACCTACCACTGTGAGCACTGCTACTGCTGGTGTAGACCCTGAGATAACTGAAGCACAGGAGACTCCTCCATTTCATCTGCAAGGGAGCATATAACCTCAAAGTGTCAAGCACACTTGATTTATGTAAGCAGAAGATGAGTGTAAATTTCAGAATGCTTTAAAAAGCAACTTCTAGATATCACTGGGAGGACAACATTAAAGCTTGTCCTCTTTGCATTTCTGTTTACAGATTTTTGTCTTTTGTCAGTAGCCTATTTGTACTTTGCAAACCTTCAGCAGATTCAGTGCCTGATCACTTTGAAGGGCTTGAGCTCTTAAAATCTTTCCATGAGCAGATCCTTAGAGGAAGCTAAATGCATTTGCTGAGCTCATGAAGACTCCAGAGAGATCAGTGCTTGTAGCTAGCAATTTGAGATGAAACGCTGCTCTGAGATACAGTGTAAAAACCTCCTTGTTTTTATTTTAAGCAGTCAGAACTGTTCACAGGCCTCACCAATAAGGCTAAAATACAGAATGGCATCAAAACACAGTCTCATTTAGAAAAAATAAACTGGAATCACTATCCGGGTAAAAATTACCCCTTGGACTAGCATGAATATTTCAAGAAGACTAAAACAGGTAGGAAAATATCAGACAGGAGGGGGAGGGGAACTGAACTGGTTGCAGAAATATATTCTTTGGCACTTAAAAGTTAGGGGGTTTGGAACTGCTGTACTTGAGATCCATTCAAAGTGAGTTGTTCTTCCTCTTGACTCTCCCTAGGATCCACAGTGCTGGTGGCAAGCGGCAGTGCTTGGCTCTGAGGACCTGTCAGCAAAGGGGACCTGTGGACAAATTCAGCACAGAGAAAGGATTTTAAGTGCTTTTAAGAATTTTCAACAAGGCTGTAAACAATCTTCTCTTGATCTACCTCTTTTCCTTTCAAATAAGGGGTTTTAAAGGGATAATGTTCCACACATGAATAGCTAGGCTTTTTAGTGCCTAATATTACCTGTGGCTCAGGTTCTTTGAAGCTTCAATTGACTTTTTAATTATTATTCATAAAGCTTTCATGGATAAGAATTTCCCAGTGTTTGAATCAGATGCAGAAGAGTGACAGAGAACACCCATTTCCACTCACAAGCACCACTATACATTGGTTTGGGACACTGCTAAATGGGATTTTGTTTCACTGCTACAGATCTGCTGTGTGGTCCTCTTCAAGCCATTTTACTTTTGCCTTCTGTGTGTGACATCAATCCAAACCGGAAAGTTGCTATAGCAGCTGCAGTGACTATATTTCTGGTTATTACTTTAGATCCTCCAACTTGAGGTTGTGCAATCACAAAACAAGTAAGTCTTGTGAGATTTCTTGGTACGTTTGAGGTAATTATACTGCAGAATAATAGGTTATTTGTGAATTGTGTGTCTGTGCTTGTGTGCAAATATCAAAACACATATGCAGCATGTATATTTTTACGTGCACAATTATGTGCATTTATAGATTTCTGCCTCTGTATTTACGTAACTATACTTTCATATGCAGTTACTGCCATTATATTGCAGATTCAAGTAACTTTTGTGTAAAACATAAGAATTTAAAACAAATCATGCTACCTGGTGTAGTTCTCTTACCCTTTCAAAAAATGCCTCATGATGAAAGCAATACTTAGTGAATTAATTATGTTTTGTCCTTGTTGCTGGTTTTAACCTACAGCATCATCTTAGGCAGTATACCAAGACCAGAAAGATAATGACAAATGCATTGTGACATTCCCAGTGCAAATCATGTTACAGTCTTCCTAGTACTAATTTTGCTAGCCAAAGCAAAGGTAATGTTTCTAAATAATAGCTAAGCAAAACCATTATAGCGCATTACTAGCAGGTATGGAAGGTTTGTATAGCTCATTTATAACAATGCTAAGCTGCAGGGCTGTTATCTTTATCAGAACGATTTTCTCTGTTTTGTGATTTCTGACACCAGCAAACAGGCAATCCTGCACACAGTCCCGGCACCAGCAGCAGTTCAGGATCAATGTGGGTGTTAATGACATTGTGAGTAGATAAATACAGGGGTAGGAATCCAAATCCCACAACAGCCCTCTCACAGTTAATGCCCTCTCTGCAAATGGCATGTTCTTGGAGTGAGTCCAGGAACCGTGGTCACAGGATGAACTTTCTCTGACTTTGCCATGCATTAACATCCAGCACACCCGGGGATCCGCAGCCGTTGCTTATGAATCACTTGGGGGGGGCCTGCTTGTATTTTCTGAAAAAGTGTCAGCAAACGTGTTCTACCCACGCTAAAGAGTACAATTGTTTAACACTTTGTCAGGCAGTTACCATGTATCAACCCACGAGGATGTGTCTTTTGTAATTTAGTTGGAATGGATTTTTGACCCGTGAATCAATGAGAGACTTGCAGACTGAGTAGTATTTGCTTCCTGAAAGGCTGTATGATATGAGCAAGGTCAGATTACTGTCATTTTTTTTTAATAATTAGAGGAAAAAATAATACTTAAGGGGCATTTAACATATTTTGACAAGGTGACCCACAATTATCCATTAGTGTTATATTTGTCTAAGCCCTTCTGCACTGATATGCAAGGACCATGTAATAGCTCATTGATGTCCCACTTAGGGGTGGGGAATAAGGCAAGTGGGACTTCTCCAAGGTCTTTCACAGCCAGAATGCATCTAGCTATTGCTGTATTGATTAAATATTTAGATAGTTAATCAACACAAGTAAGCCCTTTTAACCTGCCACGTGCTATATAAAAAAAAAAAAAAAAAGCCATGAGGATGCAATTTTTAACTTAAATTTTAATGTAAAAATGTATCTTAGTAGGTAATAAGGTCATCAAAGAAATTGCGAGCTAGACATGGTCTCTGCTGTAAGTACCAAGCTGCAATACAACCTTGAGGTGTTAGGCAGATGCAGTGTTATGCTAATTCCAGCAAGTTTTATCTCGAGCAATGACAATCTGTGTGTTCACTGAAGTAATTTTTTTACCTTTTCCCCCATTCTGGAGAGAAACTATGACTAAATTCCCAGTTCTTCAGTTGCTGAGGAATTTATTCCATCTTACCACACCTCTGAGACAAGGTACTTAAGGGGTAGTGATGAGAGATCAGCCTGTAATGTGTAGAACTCATGAAATTATGTCATTTTTTTGTATGTGATTTTTATTAATTCTTGTAGGGATGCATGGGAGAGAAGCTCAAAATAAGCACCAAATACGTGGAATGGTAGCTGAAGTAATTTCGCTGCTATCTCCATTTCCTTCACTTGCATGATCTCCCCAGCATCAGAAACAGAGAGCAATATTCTCAGCTGCAGTAAAGTGTCATAATTGCACTGGCTTAAAAGGGTCCAGAGGATTGACACCAGCTAGAGATAAGACAAGAGTGGGTTTTGGTACCTGGGACAGCCCACAAAGCAGTCATCATGCTTGTTACTGGTTCTTTGTGAGATGAGAATTAACCAGATTTGAGCAAGCTGTGGATAACTCTGTCCTGGCTGAGAGGGAGGATCACAAGTCTCTTTCCTAACTGCACAGTTTATAACATCACTTCTGCAAACCTGCCCTTTGCATTAATGATTTTTTGCAATTGCAAGTGCCAGCTCCCATTTCTCATTAATCACAGTTTCAAAGTAGCTCTTATCTCTGCAAATAAACTCTGCTCCAGGTATACATTTCGGGGGTTCTCTTCTTCGCACCCATGAAGTTTGTTTTTAGTTTGAATAAGGAGGATGTAGCACCAGATTCTCTGTAAATGGACTTCACTATAACAAAGGATAATAAAGTAGGAGGGCTGAGCAAGACTGCAAAATAAATAAAGATATTGCTACATGTCTATTTAAGCTATAATATTTTGACTGAGATGCTGAGTAAACTGTCTTACATTACATTATCTATTAAGGATTAATGTGTAATTTACAGGGTAAGTACCTTATAATGCACTAGTTCAGCTGGAATACTTAGCATAGAAAAGTGCTTGGGAAAGAAGGAGTTAAAATCTCAGCTGTTTCAGTCCTCTAATTTTTCTATGGCAGTACTGTTTTGGGGGTGTGGCTAAGATCTATGCCTAGACTAACCAAACACAAATAGGTTCAGGTTGTAGTTTTCTCTCCTTTGTGGAGTGGTGGCCATGCATCCACACCATGCACTACAAGAAGGAAATTAATGGCCCAAATGTAATGCTTACCTGTGTTCTGAGTGTATGAGGAAAATGTATGACTTGTGAAAAAAGGGATTTTTTAGCAGATAGCATTGACTATGCTAAGAGAGCTGAATTTTTGAGAATGCTTGCTGTGAACCAAACTTTAACCAACAGATAATCTACACAGTAATTTAGTTAAGAGAAGATCTTTAAATTCTCTCCTGTTAAGCTACCTTCTTAAGAATTATTGGGCAATTTCTAAATGAGGGCAGAAGCTGACCAAAGCTTTGATGTATATTTGTGCACAGAGGAAAAAATTGTTCTACTTTGATATGTGTTTTCCCTTCCTTTTCACTATTTTCCCTAGCACTTTTATCTCAGGGATGTATCTTGCTTTCTGTCCTTGCCAGTGCTGAATTAAGTGTGGAAATTTTTTTCTGTAAAGTTGCCCAGTAAAGTTCTGTGAAGTTCCATGTTGCCCAGACCAAGCCCAAGAAATTTAGGAAGCTTTCAAGTAATAATTATGTAAATAATTCTGATTTCAACTATTGATTTTAGACTTCCTATTTCCAGAAAACAAGGTCTAAGTCACTAGACATAATTTTTAAAAAATAATTTATTCAAAATATTAACTATAGTCTCTAATCATTATGTTCCCCATTATTTACCAATCAAATGGTCATGAAAACAGTTTAATGTAGTTCATCATAGTAAACTACAGTTTGTGATGCACCTGGTCTACAAGGAAAACTAAAGGAAAAGAAGGAACTTTATACAATAGATGCTTAAATAGAAAGAATGAGTGTGTTGAAATTGTTCTGAGATTTGGGTTCCATCCAATGTTACCCATATCCTCAACAACATGGACGTTCCACTACCTGGAACTCTACAAAAACAAATTTCCTCTGAAGCAAAGATCCCTTTGGGTTGATGTCTGTTTCAGAACATCAAACTCATACAGCTTAAGCTGTCAAGTGTCACATAATTAACACGAGGAGTCATAATATGGCAATTTAACAATTTGATGTACTAAAGAAAAAAAAATCCCCAAAGTCAATGTACTAAACTGTAATTGAACTGTACTTAATTCAAATGTTTCCATCTGCCTTTATGCCTATGCCCTAGGCGGTAGGAATCTACAGGGTAGGACCTAGAGTCTAGAAGGAACAAGCTGATGGTACTGACACCCAAACCCACACCAGCAACTTCAGAAGATTTCCAACATTTACACCAGAACAGAATTTCACTTCTAAGTCTTCCAGAGCTGCCATTCCTCTGTTGTTTGCAAGGCAGCAACCTCTTCTGAATTTTGTCCAACTTTTAAAACACTGTTGATTCTCCATCCTGATGTTTCAGATAGAGGCAATGAAGGCTCTATATTCCCAGTGCATTCAGACCAAAAAAAAACCAAAACCACCTAGATTCCATCCTTCTATTCCCTTTATAATAGAATTTATCCAACAACTGCCACTACCCTTGAAAAATATTGGTATATTGTCTAATATCCTATAACTGAATGGATCAAAAATTATAAATTAAATTAAATGTATCTTACATAATATTAAGAGTATATTTTGAGTGAAAGCAAAACCATTTTTAAATAACATAACATTGTAAAGTGTTAGTGAGAAGCAAAACAAGAAAGGAAAAAGCAATAAGGTCACAAATAGCACATCATTTCATTTACAATAAATATATTTCTTTTCTGAACTAGTGGAGTATGTATGCCAATCCAACCACTTTTAACTGGAAGTCATATTATTCTTTCTTATACAAAAGACTAGTGCTAACTTCCCTATTTATTTTGCATTTCCTGATTATTTAAGAGACATGCTGTCATTTAGGGTTGTATTAAAGTCTTGAAAATATATGTCATCATCAAAATCCTTTCAATAGCTTGCAAATGACCAAAATGCTTTTAAAATTCAATTGTGGATTTTTTTTTTCTTAAGGCAACCAACCAGTTACTGATTATTTCCTGGCTTGTGAAATGAAAATACATCTCTCTGCCTCTAATTTTTCAGGTATGTTATGCTCTTTCATTCACAAATTGCCCGTCCATTATTACAATAAAAGGAGGACTAGGGAGAATCTCCAGTCCCCACTAGATGCAGAGGGAACAACAGTAACAGCGGATGAAGACAAAGCTGAAGTACTCAATGCCTTCTTTGCTTCAGTCTTTAATTGTAAAGAAAGTTGTTCCCTCTGCTCACAACCCCAG
>WAAB01023388.1:0-16129 GCA_013389865.1 Piaya cayana | reverse complement strand
TGGGAAAAATTCTTCACTGAAAGTGTCATTAGGCACTGGAACAGTTTGCCCAGGGAGGTGGTTGATTCACCTTCCCTGGAGGTATTTAAAGCATGGGTGGATGAGGTACTGAGGGGCATGGTTTAGAGATAGGTGGGAATGGTTGGACTCAATGATCCAGTGGGTCTCTTCCAACCTGGTGATTCTATGATTCTATGATTCTATGAAAATGATGAGTATTATGACTCTATAATTTGGATGTGTTTGTGAATGCATATATGCAGAAATGTAATATGTGTGGGTGTTTGCATATTAGAGAGTGTTAGACTTTAAATCACTCCACGATTTTATATACACTTTATATCAGAGTTATTGGAATCCCAGCACCCAAAAAAAATCTCTCTTCCATTATTTCTACCATAGTGAAATAAAAAAAGCTTTTTGAAAAACTATGACAAATTATTTATACTACCCAAAGATAAAACTGAAAACAAAGGATTAACTATGCTGCATAAATTATAATTATAGTTGCAATTGGTTAAAGTGAACATGTAATAAAAACCTGAAAGGATGTGTAAACAGAAAGTGAACTTCTGTAATGAATCAATAGCTGATGATGGATTCATAATTCTGTTTTCCTTTATTCTTCTAATTATAAGTGAAAAAATCATCTAATATTAATAAGATATGCATATGCAAATATTGTTTTTAAAGTTGGAAACTTTTTTATGACTGAATTCAAAGAAAATATTTCATAAATATTTGTTTGCTTTTTTAATGTTTGGGAACTCTAGTTCCTTACTTGAAATGGAAGTTTCGAGACAATTCATGGTCCCATGTGAAAAAGTGTAACTAGAAAACAAGAGAAAAACCACCACATTTTCACTTATTGGTTCTGGCTACTCAGAAAGCAGAAACTCAGTAGAAGAACATTTCCCACTGTCTTTCCCTCATCTAAAGATAGCTGCATCAGTAAAAACTAATCAAAAATGGAATGTAATTGCTTCCTAGCAGCTCTCTTTCATAGCTCAACTGATTAAGAGGGGCAACAACATCTTACCTAAATGGGTCATGCCATCGGCCACTGGAGCCCAGAGAACAAATTTTCTACTGGAGCAAGTCTGAGGGGACCTTATTGGAGGCTTTGGGAAGATCTGGGCCACTCCAACAAGGTGACCCCATGCACACGGCTGGATACACTGATGATTGACCCAACAGCAATCTACTATGAAATTATTACATTAGTTTTAAATTTTCAGTTGCACTGTTTTACACCACTTACCATATCAGATGCTAGCAGTAAAGTTTGCTGGTGCATGTACACATTCATGTGGGAAATAAGGAAGGCAATGAGGATGGTGAAGGGTCTGGAGAACAAGTCTTATGAAGTGCAGGTGAGGGACCTGGGGCTGTTTAGTCTGGAGAAGAGAAGGCTGAGAGGAGACCTTATTGTGCTTTACAACTACTTGAAAGGAGGTTGTAGCGAGGCAAGTGCTAGTCTCTTCTCACAGATATCAAGTGATAGGATGAGAGGAAATGGCCTTAAGTTGTGCTGGGGGAGGTTTAGATGGGATTTTAGGAAAAAAATCTTTATTAGCAGAGTAGTGAAGCCCTGACAAAGGTTGGTCGGGGCAGTGGTGGAGTCTCCATGGCTGGAAGGGTTCAGCAACTGTGTATCCATGGCACTTCAGAACATGGCTTAGTAGGTACAGTAGGGTTGGGCTGGCAGTTGGACTGTATGATCTTAAAGGTCTTTTACAACTTTAACAACTGTATGATTCTATGAAAAGCCATCCCTGCTTCCATGGGATTGTAGGCTTAGCACAAGTTGGAAGACAATAAGGAAATGAACAAAGGGAGAAGTGGAAACTGCTGGTTGACTTCAGGAAAAAAAATTAACATTACAAACACGACTAATGGCATGTGCAATAACATCATTTAGGTATCTGCTTTTTGGCAACTTGTACTGATATTTTCCTTGCGAATAACCAATTTATGTGTGCAAATGTGCAGTCAGCTAAACTCTGAGTGTACAACTGCAAAATTGTCTATATGACAATGCATAAAAAATTAATCATCTAAGTATCTTTTGTGAGAAATACTATCATCATTATTGAACACTAGGAAGCTATTTGTATGAACATATTCTAGATTGGCAACCCATTGATTTCTACTTTATGCTCTTTGCTATGAAGTAGTTTTGTATGGTTCCAGAAGTGGAAATATATATATAATAACTGTTAAAGGAATATATGAATGTCAGTTTAGAGAAGAGTATTCACAGGTTTGTCTATTGGAGTTTTTTTCCCCTAAAATGAACTTTTATTAACTCAGGAAAAACAGCTAAAAATATAAGAATGTTGTTGAACCTTTGAATATCTTTCATTTTATCACTTTTAATGCATGTTTAATATTTAACATTCATCTTCTTATAGACAGAAATCTTGAGATGCATGCACAGTTTCCACACAGTTGTAAAGTTCAATGCACAGTCACAATTCTGAGGGGAGATTTCACACATTTATGAAAAATAAGGCGTTTTTGCAGTAAAGTTGTAAAGTGTGAAAGAATTCCTGTTTTATCTGCCTTACTTATCATGTTTATGAGTTATTTTGCCTGGAAGTAAATTGACAAGCTGTCAATGAACAATAGACACAGCTTCAGCTAGGCTTTTCACAGGTTTGAATGCCTTTGGGCAAAAGGGCTAAATCTGTAGTTTGCAATCTAGCATATGGAGTACTGAAAAAAGTGGCAATGAGGTGAGAGACATTTACTGAGAAATTCATGTGGCTGCTGATCTCTAACCACTCCATTTGTTCTGAGGTTTATGAATTCCTGTATAAGTGCTCTACCCTTGCAGTTAGGGAAGGGGATTTTAGTTTACTTGTAATGACCCAATTACATTTATTCTTGCCATATTTCTGATCTGCTCTATCAAAATAAATACTTTTGGTTTTCACCAAGAGCAGTAGTACCTGCATCTTTAGTAATAAAGCTCTCTTTAAACCGTTCTAATACATATTTCTGCATGCTCCTGCTTCTTGTTACAAGAACTGCTATATAATCCTCTAATTAACACAATTCTTGATAGCTTTATCCCTACCCTCATTATAAGCACACCCTCTTGAGGTGTCAAGCATGTTGTACACTTCACAATGAGATAAAGATGATTTCAAATTCACATACTGCAGTGGGGGAAATATCATTCTCGTTTCCTTTACACAATGTTGCATTTGTCAAGAGACTTTAATGAACCAGGGTGAAAAATGTGATGTCAAAATCTTTCTAATTTCCATATACTACATAGAAGAATGAGGAGAGAGCTCAGAATTTCCCTCTTTATTGGGTCTGAGTGGTATCTTATCTTTAATATCTTCCTTCTCTTCACTTCTGATATTGCTGAAGCTATTGAAGTGTAGAACCCATGACATATTCTGTGTCTACCTGGCCAGAGACAACTTCACATTACTTTAGGATTCTGATGCCATGCACTACATGGAGTATTTTTAAAATGAGCTGTGAGAAGTGCTGAGCTCTTTGCTAGGAAATATTTATGCAGTTATGTAGTTTAGGAGCGTTACAGTTGGCAATTAGCATGAGAAATAATACTATGAGCAGTAAAAGTGATGATAAATGACTGATGAAAGGGCACTAAATTAGACTGGTTACCACACTACATTAAGAGACAACTGTGCTGTTTGCTTGATGTCAGTATCCTACATCGAACAAAAAGGGTAAGTAGCCTATTTTAGTTATTATCGTGGACGAAGAAAATATAACTAAAGCAATGAGGGATATGGATCATAAATACATCACATCATCTAATACACTATTCAACCTGAGGTAAATAATGAATGTATTATATTTTAATGACTTACAAGCTCTTCAAATATTAATGATCATGCAGAATGTTTTGGCTACTGTATTAGAATATTATTTAGATTTTAATTATCTTCATGAAGCAATAAAGCACATTTTCCAGGCTCTATAATTTACATGCCAGTGAGTGGCTGATAGAAAGTAAAAAAAAAATATGACTAATTCCATTCTAAACTGAGTTATTTAAATACAAGAATACAAGGCAAAAAAAAATCACCAAAAAAAATCCAGAAAAGGTTCTGCTGGAGGTTGCCTATCTTGAGCCAGCTACAGAGACGTGGAATTCTTGAGCTCTAATAGCTGCTGAATACCAGGCTGCCTTTCAGAAGTCTGCCTCTTCACTAAGCTGTCATGAAAATTATGCTGATCATAAACTTGAACATATGTTGATCATAAAAGGGAGAACTGTATTTCTTTCAAACCAAGTCAAATCACTCTCAGTAACTCATTTGTGAAAATTAACTAGATTTAAAGTAGATGACTGTCTTTGAAGTAGCTGAAGGTGTATAGCAGTTGCTGTGAATGCCCTCTTTGCTTCTTTGGGTTAAGAGTCTGGTGAGGCAGAACACTCCTTCAAGTGAAAAAGACAGCTCCTTACTTTAATAAAGAGAGGAAACCACCAAATTTGTTAAGAGTAAAAGAAGTCTGTTATGATCAATGTGAATACTGCCAATGCCACACAAAGTCTGAGTCATATCAAAAGCTAAGTTGTGCAGGGCTACCGAGAGCAAGGAAGCCTCAGAAATAGACAAGTTCCAGCTAATGGAAGAAGTCCCTTTGAGGGTATAGTATGAAATGTCTCAAGAGGTAGAGGACAGTAAGGGTTGTTCTGCCCAGCACAGTCCTTTCATGGAAAGACAACCTCTCCCAAAGAGAGAAGAGTGTTTATCCTCCGAGGAGCAATAAGTTAAAGTTAGTTGTCTAGGCAGTTACTAGCAAGCTAGCATATTAGCTTTCCTTCAGCTTATATTTCTCTCAAGAATCACAGAAGGTTTGGGTTGGAAGGGGCATAAAAGCCCATGCAATTCTACTCCCTGCCATGGATCACCTCCCACTGGATCAGGGGCCCAAAGTCCCTTCCAGCCTGGCCTTGAACACTTCCAGGGACAGGGCAGCCACAACTCTTTTGGGCAACCCGGGCCAGGGCCTCACCATCTTCACAGAAAAATATTTCTTCTTCAGATCTCTCCTAAATCTCCCCTCTTGCCGCTTAAAACCATTCCTCCTGATCCTATCTATACATTCCCTGACCAAGAGCCCCTCCCCAGCTTTCCTGTATGCCCTACTTTAGGAACGGTTGGATTCGATGATCCAGTGGGTCTCTTCCAACCTGGTTGTTCTATGATTCTATGATTCTAAGCTGCTCTAAGGTCTCCCCATAGCTTTCTCTTCTCTGGGCTGTACCCAGCCTGTCCTCATATGGGAGGTGCTTCAGCCCTTGGATAATCTTGCAGGTCTTTAGGGTGAAGTTTTGCAGCTGAAGCAGTTGGCAGCTTGGTGCTAAAATGTAAAGTGAGGTTTAAGCCTGTTTATGAGAATACAGGAACTCAATAACTGCAGCAATTTAGACGTTTCTTTTGTGTTAACTATGTATTAATGACTGAATTGCTCCAGCTTTAATTCATTCCTGTTTGGGACTTCATATCTTAGTTCCCTGTGAAGGCTCAGTGGGAGTAAAGTGAATTTCACCTAAAGGCATTTCCTCCAAAACACTGTCAAATGTAAATTGGGTGGGTGGAAAGCTTTGTGGAAAAGAACTTTTTTTTATTATTATTATTATCTGATCTCTTTTATGCATGTTAATCTTCAGTTGCTTTGTAACACTAGTAGATAAAATGTTTGGGTTTAAGCTGTCATTTCTTGAATCAGCTTTACAGACAGCATTTAAAAATACTGAGACTTTCTTTTCCTCTATAAATCAAAACAGAAGTACTCTCTAAGTTATTAGTATTCTCATAGTATTCTCATTACATAACAAATGTGGAAATAAATTATTTCCTGGTCTAGATTGTAAGTACCTACAGAGAGAAAAAAAAATAGATTAGTAAGGCAGTAATCATTTTTTTAACTGGATTCCTGTAGATTAAACTGGAAATAGCCATAATTATTCTGTACTGTGCAATTGCCTTTGCAATGGATGCTCCATCCTTTTCCTGCATGCCATCTGACAACTTCTCAAACCCAGAAAGACCTGCCTTGTTACAGTTGTTTTCATATGCCTTGGCTAAGTTTTCTTTAATTATTCCTCCAATTCTGTCAGCAGTGTTATTGCCCTACTAGTTTAAAGGTTAAACAAAGCACCAAATCTGTCAAAGTGAGTGAAACCAACTGGTGAAGAGCTATCAGAAAGTAATCAGTGCTAATAGGTACATAATGGCTAACAGGGAGCTGTTTGCACTGAGATACATCACAGCAGACAGAACACAGACCTCACTGAAATCACACTTAAAGAAAACATGGAGTACTATGGCCAGCTTGTAGCTTAAAACAACTTGACAAATACCTTCCCCCCTCCTCAAATCCACCAGAAGGGATCTGAACCTACATACTCTTTCAAAAATAGTGGGTAGTGCAACCACGAAGGCTTTTCCATATCTCACGCTCCTTGCAGGGCTTTTCCTCCCTTGTGCATTTGACACATGAGGTTAAAAACACGAAAAACTGTGGTAGAATTTCAGCAAGATATAAGGGCAAATGTCAAAAGTACCCATTTTAAGGCATTTAACCTTTCCCAGCATTTTTTTCTGAAACAGTTTGAAGAAGCTGCCAAATATGTTTCATAAGCCCTTTTATTTTTTCTTCCCTTCTGAAGAAAATTTTGTAGCTCATTAGCAGTTCCTTGGAATCATATGCAAAATGTAACTGCTGGCTGTGATTTTTTTTTTCCTGCATTGTCACCCAAAGATATGTTGAAAGAAGTGCTTGCAAAGATTAGTTTTAAGCACCTGGAGCCTGATCTTGCAATAAGTTGAGTCTTGCAAGGTGTTGAGTAGTGTTAAATAAATGAAATCATTGCAAAGTGAGCAGCCCACCACTGCTCACAAATAGATTCTGAGTGTGTTGTATGGTAGGACTAATTTCTTGTTGAATTTGTCTAAGACTGTTTATTACACAGGAGAAATTTCATTGTACAGCCATCCTTCTGCACATAACAGTCATTTCCTCCCCCATTAGCAGTCTGAAGTTGGACAAGGCAAAGGAGATGTTAAAACATTCATTTTCACAGCTTAGATTCATGCTACCTGCTAACAAAGAACCCATCGCACCAAACCTTTGACTGTCTTCCAGGGAACGTATTTTGGTATGGATCAATTATTTTCCAAGAATATTACAGCGTATTTCACATGGGGGTGAGCGGTTACCTTTATGCACTTAGAATTAATGATCTATCTAGAAATTCTTATTGCTTGCCCCTACTTCTGCTGACAAGAATGAACAAAATATCATGCAGAAATTAATCTCTTTTATGAAATATCTGCCATTCCTGCTCCTGAATGTAAACAGAATTGCTGAATTACTTCTGTGGTGCATTTCCAATAATTCTGGAAGGGAATTTTCTGGATCACTAGTACTTTTCTAGTAGCTATGTGGGATTTTTCAGCTTTATTTTGGAAAAAAAATGCATATATGTAAAGGTATCTGAAATAACAGAGAACTGACTTTTATTCAGTTTATACATATTCACCATGTAAAGCAAAGTTCTATCTTCAAATAGCATGTTTGTCCTACTCCTGCAACCTCAGGGAGACCATTAGAATAAAACACAGTGTTGGTATACTTGTTTACTATGAATGAGAATTTCCAAAAGGGGAATGTAGATGTTGTCATACTAGATTACACAAGAGGCTTATTTAGCCCTGTTTGCTGTCCCTTGAAGTGACATCAATCGTTGAACTATCATTGATTTAAGTGAAAAAGGTGTGAGTACTCAGCTACAGAGAAATAAACACTCACCTTTCATACTGGTCCCTGGCTAAAGTGTGAAAAAAGACAGATTTTCAAATATATCTTCAGTTTTTAAATAATTGCATTGTATAGTTTGGATCTTCACCTAGATATTTATTCCATTAAACAATTTCCTTCAAATCCTGTTGATTTCACTGAATGCTGCTGTGCTCTCTTGCAGTCATGCAGAAACAAAAAATCCCAAGTTACGTTCAGTTTAATCGAAGAATTAAAATCTATTTGTGATATTCTCACAGTTTTTTTTAACATTTGCTTGTTTTCTCATCTACTCTGTGAACACATTCTCGTTGTCTTTTTTTGAAGCTACATATGACTATCCTAATCATATCGCACCACTGATATACACAATGTCAAGTTAATAAATTGTTTGAAAACTATTAAAAAAATTGAATACAGAAAAAGACTTTTTAAATTTCAATGTATCTGAATGCATCAGCTTTTCAAAAATACCTGTTTTCTAGAGTGTTACCCATGTAAAATAATTAAATCATGTAAAATGATTGAAAGCAAAAGACATGCCCTCTAAAAATGTGAAAATTTCACCAATTACTTTACATTTTCAAGGTAGTGTTTGTCTTTCTTGAAATGTATCACAATCTGAAAAAAAACATCAAAACTAATATTACAGGTACCAAAAAGCAGCTTTCAGACCTTTCCTAAGGGTGAGCTGTGACATGCATATGAACACATAACTCTATTGTCAAAGCTTTAGGACAGAGCACCTAGGCTAATTGATACCATAAGGATAATTTAAAGCAACAGAAAGCTATCTCCAAATTTTAATCTGGCTTTGAGACACGCCCTTCCACATCCAAAATATATCAAGGATTCCTTAAGTCAGAAGCAATCCAAATCTTGTTTTGACCTCCTTAAAAAGAATAGCTTCAGCTCTAACACACCACTGAATTTAATATCGATTCAGACGAAAGGGTGAATCAGCACCGTTATTTCTCCCTTGGCTGTAGAAAGAACAGAGCTGACCCTATTTAACCAGTGATATCTGCTGAAAGCATAGACCAGCATGACTGAAAATTTCTAGAAAAAAACTTCTGCAGCTGATATAAGAATAACTGATAATGGTCAAAAAATGGAAGTATGTGTGCAGAGAGAAAGAGATTTGGAAATAAAGACTTTTTAATCTTTCAGGTAAATCTCTGAATTTTGCTTTTAACTTAAGGAGACAGGCATTTCTATTTAAAAATAGCACTTTTAACCCATGAAACTATGTTTATATTATTACAATTTGTACAGCATATCTATATATCCATGTAAAAAGAAAACATACTATGTTTCTTGGTTTGAGATGCTTATGCCAAATTTCAGTAAAGGAGTCCATTCTACTACCGAGTCTAAATTCTTGAAAGCTGATGCTTAAAATGGGAATATTAAAACTTTCAAAGGAAAACAAAGTTTTATTATTCTTCATCACAAAAGTATTTATCTGCCTGCCTAGCATTTCAAATTTTCTCAGGATCAAAGCAAAAGTTAAAAGGTCAGGTAAAATAACCAAAATTGTCCAGTTGCATAAGGCTACAAAAAGGCACTGCAAGTTTAGTAACTGTAGCAAAACTCAGTTGTAGAGCTATATCATGAGATATCAACCACTGTTAGCAAAGCACTGTGAATATTTCAAGTCCTACTGTAATAATTCACCAGTAAAAAAAAAGATAAATTAATGACTGAGTGTCTCAGGTTTTAGATGAAATAGCCACACAGCATTGTATTTGATCATTTAAGTATTTCTTAATTCTTCTAATAGCTAAACACATAATATATCACTTGGAAGTTAAACAATCTCGGGGGGGGGGGGTAGTTTGCTAAATCACTTTACTTAAACTCTTCTATTACTCCTGTCTGACAGGAATCTGCTTATTAAGTTATTTGTATTTGACCAATTAAGTCATTTATTTAACTCAGGAGAAGGCCATGTAGAAATACAGGATTTGTTTCTGATTCTCTGTCCTGTTCACAGACCCTTAAGTCTTGTTTTCTGTTTAACTAATGTTCTTATTAGCTACTTACAGAGAAACTTTTTAATATGTGCAGCAGATTAAAAAGCTCTGTCATTTTTTTATCTTCAATGTGCCTAATTTACACTTGGACCACTAATTTTTGGTGTGTATTTGTTTGCTTAAATCATGCTAGCAGTTAGTTGATACTTACAGATGACCATTTTCTGTGGAAAATTAAGGACTATAAAAGAAACATATTTAAAGTGTCATGAAATTACAGTATATACAAGATAAGATACTTAGGTTTATGTGTATGTGCACATATACAGACGCATGTATAAGTGTAAAACTAAGGCATTTAATTTAACCTATAAAACTAGAATTGCTTTTGTTTAGTTTCAGTGGTAAAAAAATCAGTACTTCATGATGCCCAAGAAGAAATCAGACACTCTTCAAGCATCTGTCTGCCTTTCTTTGGGTCCATTTATACAGCTCATATTGAATTATACTTCTGCAAGAATTCTTTGTTAATCATGGATTGTGTCATTTGCCCTTGAGTACATTCTGTGACATCTAAAAATAGTGCATGGTATATTCCACAGGTCATGCAGAATGGTCACCTTGTGAATGGCCGTTATAAATAAGGGCTTTGGGGGTCAAACCTCTCTTTTCTTTGAAGAGGTTAGAAGGTTTCACCCAGAAAGCAACATCAGCCCTGAGTTTAGAAAGCCAGTTCCCAAAAGGATTCTTTGGGCAAGCGCCTTTAAATAGCTAAGAGTGAGAGAAATGGCACCACAAATGTCAGCTTACATAAACCCAAATGAGAAAAGATGAGAAAATTGTGCCCTTTCCACAAGGACAGAATCTAACTGCTCTAAAATCATTAAAAAGAAAAGTATAGCAAAACAAAAAACAGGCTCAAAAAAAANAAAAAAAAAAAAAAAGAAAGGTTACTTATTACACAGGTATTGCTGTACACCAGTATGCCCCTCACCTTGTCTCTTCATACTGATTACATACGTTGGGTAGAAAAGTACCTTACCCCTGCATTTCAAGTTCTATGTTGTTAATTCAGATCATTGTTTAATTTGCTTTCAGTTTAAGTGCAAGACTTGAATTAGAAGATTCTGATTTCCCTGTCTCTGATGCTATTAAATTCTTTCTTATCATTCAATAATTGTAGCAGTGAGATGTTCAAGTCAGTAAAAAAAAAGAAAAATAATACAGAAACTAATAAAAAGCTCACGCAAGGTGGCTTTGGATTAAATATGACCTTTAAATTCTCAGCCCAGACCCAAAGGCAAACAATCAAGAGCTTGCTCATTCCTTGTAAAAAAAAATGTTGCGACACTGCTAAAAAAGAGGAAGTTGTTCAAGTTTTGTAGCATCATGACTCGTTGTCACCATGATGAAGATTGAGCAGGGAGATGTGTTTATTGTTTAATGTAAGAGGGAGGGCAGCAGTTCAGGTTTTACAGAAACAGTGGTGGTGAACTAGTTGTTAAATGAACGATCATGCTGTAGTAGGAAGCAGATACTTTTTTTAACCCACCCAACACAGTATCTGCTTATAAATCCTATAAAGACAGTTTAAAAGGTACTTAAGCACAGTGGAGTTGATATAAATATTTTTATCATTTATATCCTTTGCTGAATTTCAATTAGACATCAACCTACAGCAACTTTTACCTAGCACATTATTAGTTCGGATTCTTGTAGGACCATAAAGTAAATACCAATGCCATTGTTAGCTGAGGTGAAAGGCTGTTGATATGAGGTCAAGTATTCAGAACTCCTTAATATCTTTCTTATATAGATGTTCTCCTCTAATTTGGTAATTACTCATTCATTATGTAAATGTCATCTATATACACTGGCATAAAAGCTTTTGGAAGAAACAGCTGATGCTAGAGGGTACATGCAAATCTAATGAACTATAAAATGAAGTACACACAACAACCTGTATGTGCTAAAGAAAAGAGATAAAAAATGCAAGAGCTACGGAAAATGAGGGCACATGCATTTTCTAAAAACTTCTAGACCAGTCATCTGTCTTCATGCCAGGCTTGAATGATATCAGTAATGGCAGAATACTGTACCTCCTGAAAAAGAAGTTACCTACAATCAGAATATCTCTGAGAAATGTAGAAAGCAAGTATCCTAAAGCTGAGTGCCTCCAGGCCACTGATCTCCTGCAAACACCCTCTCATTTGGTTTGTGGTCAGCATGGACCTAGTGCCACTTCAGTCAGGACCATCTTAATTTAGAGCTCATGGGAGTGTTTATAGAAAAAAAGGAGAAAAAGAAAAAAGAAGAAAGAATGAATGCAAAGCACATTCTCTTCCCTTGAAGAAAGACTCAACTTTGTGTTGTAGGGAATTAATAACTTAGATCACGACAAACAAAACACAGTCCCACAAGGAATCTGCTAATAGCACAGTAAGTTCAGAGTACATATAATTAGTAAACTATCTGAAAGTAGAGAGGTAAAAAAATGCAAGTAAAGCCCCCGCATTTTTTAATCTCTCTCCCCATGCCTATGTTTGGAAAATACTGCTGCTCTCAGATAAATCTAAGAACAGCTTCACAGGTATATAACTCCCCCAGGAAAGAAAACGATCATGAGTTCCCTAAAAAAGAACCAACCTGAGTCACACAGGATTGCTGTCAAGAGAGCAGAAACTCAGACTGAAAGTATGTATCAGCAGGGCGGGTTGGAGTTTTTCTGCATGCTTGTGTCTAGACTTCAGTGCTGAGTGACTCAGCAAAAGCATTTGCCTGATGAGCTCTGTGGAAATGCAGCCTTAAAGAATTAAATTTGATTTCTGATAGCAGAAGAATGTTGGACACCATAACATAACACAATTTGAATTTTTCATGTTGGAATTCTCCAATATACCATTGTGGTTGTACTATTTGAGTATTATAGGAAAGGATATCATCACACAAATACCCCTCGCCCACCAATGAGACTAATTTTCTGATTGCAAGCTGTAACCCTAGTAGATAAAAGTACAGTCAGATGACTCTTCTGAATCACCATCTCTGCAAAAAAAATCTGTAATTAGTAGAACTGGTGTGTTATCTTTTCTTGCTAGAAGTTGGGTCTTTCTCAAACTTGCTTAATAATACCAAGATAAGAATTCTATCAACTTCAGGGTCAAATTTTCTCTTCAAAACCCCTTCTTATAGGACATAAAAATCCCCCTCACTTGTAAAATCAGCTTCTGAAACAGAATGGAAGCAAATTAGCTTTTTGGTTGGGTGGAAAGTGGATTTTCTGACATCTAAATAACAACCAACAAATGTTATTAAATTAGTCAGGTGCACATTTGGGAACAGTCTTATATCAGAGGAATCTATTATCCTCTATACATCTTCTACAATGTTGTATTCCTGTTGGGGCCTTATTATATGAAAATTATTTACATGACAATTAAGACAAACAAGGTAAGAGATTATCCAAAGTTATTGATACCAAAGGGCTAAACAGAGTATGAGAAACATATTTGATCCTTCAGTTTAAGTCTTTGCAAGAAATGCAGCTTTGGTATTTGGTTAATGGCAGCTTCTTTAAGACACCTCACTGTATACACTGCAAAAAGGCAGAGGGCTGGGCAGAGGAGGATAAGGACTCAAGCCAGTACTGAGATGCTTTTTCTGAAGGACTGTGTATAAATTACCCTAATTTACAATTCTGGGGAGATGTAAATACTTTACATTAGTTTTATAAGTCTCAGTGTCCCTTGGAAAGAAAAGCTTACAAATATTAATTTTGTTGTGTATTCTTCTCCAGTCATTTGCATGTTACAAGTCAGGGCTTGCCAAACTTGCTACCAAATCCACAGGGTTGTGCTGCTGCATTTCCTTCAGAATCAGAGAATCATGGAATTGTTTGGGTTACAAAGAACTTCAAAATCCATCCTGTTTCAACCACCTCCCATGGGTCATGACACCTCCCACTGGATCAGGTTGCTCAAAGCACCATCCAGCCTGGTCTTGAACACCTCATGGGATAGAGCAGACACCACTGCTCTGGGTAACCTGGCCAGGGTCTCACCACTCTCATAATGAAGAATTTCTTCATAATGTCTAATCTAAACTTTCCCCCTTCCAATTTAAAGATGTCCCCCCTCATCTTATCAATTCATGCCCTTGTGAAAAGCCCCTCCCTATTTTACCTGTAGCCTCTTCCAGTATTGGAAGCTGCTCTAAGGTCCCCCCAGAGCCCTCCCTTCTCCAGGCTGAACAACCGCAAATCACTCAGCCTGTCCTTGTACTGGAGATGCTCCAGCCCTCTGATCATCTTCATGGCCTCCTCTGAACTTGTTCTAAGAGATCTATGTCCTTCCTGTACTGAGGGCTCCAGAACCAAATGCAGGACCCTGGATGGGGTCTCATGAGAGCCAAGTAGAGAGCCAGAGGCCCCTCCCTCGACATGCTGGTCTGACAGCTTTTGACATAAACCCCCAAAAGTTTCATTACATACCTTTAAAAAGTGACCTTCATTTCCAAGCCTGCATTTCACAGCAATCGCTATAGCGTGGTAGCATCCCAGGCAGGAGCATCCTACTCACACAACAGTGTTCTCCCTGGCAGGGAACCTAGCCATGTGCAACAGTGACCAGGAGCATGAGGTGCTCATACCCTGCAGTCAGATTCACTCCGTATCATAGTATTTGCACCGAGGTTAAAGCAAGAAAAGGCTGAATTTCATCAGCTTCTTTCCAGGTCCTGGTAATTAAGGGTAGGTAAGAACAAGTAACTCATCTGCTTAATGAGCAGTAGGGAAGAAACAGGGTTTCCAGAAGCACCTAATTTACCATTAGAATACCCCTGAACTTCCTTAAGTGTTTTGAGCCAAATCCTGGGGGATCCTGTGAATATCACAGCGAAGCTGCCATATTGAGGTCTGACTCTTCTTCCCTTTCTTCCCTCCTTGCCCCCAAGAGAGAGAATTATCAAGTCTTTAATTTTTTTTTTTAATCAGAAAAGCAGGACTCAAATTATGCTAAAAAGTAAACAAATAACATTCAGCTTGTGAACCCTCTGGTTACAAGGTTTCTCTCCACCCAGTGAATCTTCCTGCATAAATGTTGAAAAACATTGCTAGGAAACAAACAGTGCAGCCCTTTGACAGGTTAGTATCCCTAATGCCCCATTAATTAAAGAAACGCTGTAAATTTAGCTATGACTCTAAAACCAAACAAAATTTACTGAAAATATGACTTAATAACAATTAATAATTATCCCAAATAGCCCTGGGAATCTGTCATTAGCTTTCTTTAACATCTCTCTCTTGTCAGGGTCAGTCATTTAGAGGTGCAATCCTATTTATGATAGCTTATATTGGAAATGAAAGTCATCTTCATTGTGAACTTATCTTGACAAACAATGTCAAACTCTCAGACTCTGTGTCACTCATTTACTACTAACCCATCTATAAGCTGCTGCCACTGGATTTAGCCTTCAAATCTTGTTGCTGTTTGATACATTAGAAAAGGTACTGATACTCATAGTAATTGGAGAGCCCTGGCAATGACCTTGTCCTTCTCCTAAGCCCCAGCTAATCCTAGGTACGATACCTCAACTGGCAGCATGATTATTATCTGTGGCTATAGTTTCTCTTATAGGCACACATGCTCCAGAAAGGGCAAGGGAAAAAGTAATAATATAGCACAGAGATTAAATGTTTTAACTTCAGCTGACCCTCATATTATTTTGGCTATTGGTTTCATGTTTTTTGGAGTTAGTAATACTTTTCAATGCCTTCATTTAACTAATTTTTTTTTCTTTTATAGTATTTACTTCAATTAGAAGTATAAAAATTCCTCACAAATGACAACAAACTACTTTACATGTTCATGAAACCAGTGCCAGTATTCATTGTCCTCCGCAGTTGCTTCTGCCCTGCTGAGTCTTCTGTTCGAACAAATCAAGATGGCAGAGGGGAGCACTTTGGGGCAGCTTTCCCTCCTTCCAGAGGACAACAACTACCAAAGCAATAGCTAAGATAGATAAGTCCATAATTTCGACGTTCATATACACAGTCAAATGCACACCTTGTATTTTGCAAAAATCAAATAGCACAGATCACTGTATACAGGTATCATATTTTATCTCAAAATATACTTTAAAATGTTCCTTATTTTGAAAGTTGCAAGATCCATAGTTTGAGGAGAGAGTCCACTAGGAACATAATTATTGTGTTCCAACTCCCAGATAATAAAAAGATATAACCAGCTGCAAAATCCATATCTTGGTAGAGTTGATTTTCCTATCAACCTTGGTTTCAGAGATTAAAAGAATCATCAGGTTCAAGAGACCCACTGAAGTCCAACCATTCCTATCAA
>WAAB01023385.1:4585-122844 GCA_013389865.1 Piaya cayana | reverse complement strand
GTTATTCTATGTTTCTATGATTATTTCAGAAAAAATCTACTATTATTTAAAGACCATAACTGGTAAAGAAACCACTGCATCCTTGGGTATATTGATCCAATATTTAATTCCTCTTCTTAAAAATATGCATCTAAAATTATATTGCAAGCCCCAGCTTTCAGCCAGTGGATAACATTACTGTATTTTCTTCTAAATTAAAAAAGCTCCTGGATAAAGTGATTTAAGTGAATTATTTAAGATGATCAAAGAGACAAATCATGTTCTGTTGATGATTAAAAGCCTACAAAGAAAAAAATAGCAAATAGCATGTTTGAAGTTTGGTTTGGTTGAAGTTGTCTGGAAACTGCACGAGGCTGTATTCTCCCTTGAATGGATTCTCCAATTCTCATATTGGATGGATGCTCACGATATAACCTAAACCTCAGCAACACAGTTCTCTAAAAACCTGTATTCCAGATAAGCAAATTAAGGATTCATTTCCAGCCCTCCCCTTTGCAGCTCTGTTCATTCAGCAGAGGTTATTTGTCACCTGAGTCTGCAAGATTGACTCTTAGTTGTTTTGGCAAAGGATGCCAGTTGCTTTGCTACATAACACAACTATTAGGTCACCAATATTTTTTAATGATTACAACAGTCTTGGAGAGATGATGCAGTTCCCTCTTCCTTGTAATGGAAATGACCTGTGGCACCTTTGTCCCACCGACAGCAAATGCTGACCATGCAAAAGCAACTGTTGTCCCCGTCCCAAGCCATCAGATTCACAATCCAAACAAAGATAGAAGATAAACCAAAGTGGACGTAAAAATGTCATCACAGCCCATTCATGGGTTTATTTAATTTTTTCTTTCGTGAGCTTAGTAGCCAGAATGAAATTGCTTTTTATAGCTGCACTTTATCACATTTACAGTTCAGGATGAACACAATCCCACATGTCAACAGGGGTTTGCAGTGACTGATGTTATGTAGACAGAGAAGACGTGTTCATCACAAGTCATCTGTATTTCACAACAGAATTTACAACCTAAGCCAAGAAGCCAGATGTGGCTGTGCTTTGGGGTCCTCTGAAGCCATGCAGAAGCCACCTCTGAAGCATGCAGAAGCCACCTGCATCCCCATCCAGGCTCTTGCAGAGCTATGTGTCGATCCACTGCAGTGACCAACAGCACAAGACATTTCAGCAGAACCTTGGTGCCTGTTCTGTGCTGTTGACAGGGAGACTACAGCTGTATGTGGCAGAGAATAGTCTTTTTTTCTTTTATTGTGTATGAAGACTTCCCGTTTGGTGACTGGAATGCAAATCAGTAGCTGTCACAATCTTCAGTCTGTACTTTTAACTTTGAAAATGTATTTACTTAAAATATTGTTGCTGCAGCTCTGGCTGCCAAAGGACATCTATACCTAATTACTCCTGTATCTCCTTGCCTACTGGGCCTGAGTTTTTGATCTCCTTTAGTGCACCTGTTTGTCTTCCCCATGGGTAAGAACAAGAATCAGCTTTCTTCATTTCATGTAAAACCAGGTGCTGTCGGTTATGGCTGCTCTGCTGCTAATGGTGTAACTATAGATCAAGTTCATAATTTGGTTGGCTTGATGCTAACCGTTTTTGTAGTGATAACAATGAATTTCTGGGAACTCATGAGACCCATAAACCCCTCTCAGTAGAGACACGGTAGGTATTTATTATGCAGCTAGCCTCGCTGATACTGTCTTTCATCTGTATGTAGTTTAAAGTTCTCTCAGGTAATCCTGTAAGAGTAAATTTATGCTGTTTGGGATTCAAATCAGACTTTGGCACTTCTGCACTCCCAGGAAATTCTGTGCTGTTTAGTTTATGCTTTCAGAATTGAAATCCATTTCTGGCAATGAATAATCTTTGCCTGGATTTCAAAGCTTTTGGGGGTGCCACCATTCCCCTGACATATCACTGTTGGTCATGCTTGGTGCCCAAACCCAGAAAGACTCTAGAAAATAATTACAGAGGCCACTCACTCATACTTTTATGAAGCCTGGACAGATGCTGAACTGATAGCAAATCTGCTATACAGTGCCTATAAACCACATATCTAGCAGCAGGCTGCCCTGGTGCAGTCTGATGGACCTCAGTTCTTCTCCTATTTTATCTTAGAAAGAAACAGGTTGTTCAACTGCTGTTTCAACTGCAGAAAGAAAAAAACAAAACCAAAACTTTTTATTTTTAGTGTGCTATTATGGTGTTCAATATCAGCTTCACCTCCACTGTATTTCTTGTAACTGCAGTGGGGAACTGATCAGCCTATTGTTATGGTGTACTGCTCAGTACCTCAGCAGAGGATAAGAAAGAAGTGGGGCTCTGGGTTTGCCTTCTCTTGTGCTTTGTACAAATCTTAGCAAATGTTTCCCCACTGCTGAAGAGACTTCCCATACCTTGTGCTTCCAAGAAATCCAACCCATCTCTCTGTGCCGTAGGGACTTGACTGTTGAGGGCCTAACATGGGATCCCTTTTGAACAGACCACATTATCGTGGCTTTGTCTCAACAAGTCAACAAGTTTTGAATTTAGTGGACATATACATATATCCAAAATTTTATGTATCTGCTGCTATTAGCTGTCCCAGATGCCAAACACGCTACACTGGCATATGGTATCAAGCCCTCCACTGTACATGGTGTGTGAAGATTCTTGCCCTGCTCTTGACCCATCATCACACATCAGTAATCACAGTATTAAATAAAGCCTCCTGCAACAAATCCTGGGAGATTTCTGGGAGAGATTTTGCTGTTGCCTCAAGAAGCTCTCTTGTTCTTTGACTTTTAATATGGTAATTAGGGGGGAAAAAATGAGTAATATTAAGCAGCATGGTCATGCAGTTGAAAATTAGGAGATGCTTTGGGTCTCCTTTGTCAACTGCAGCAACTAACCTAGGCAGCTGTGTCCTGCTGTCACCCTTCCCTGCCAATATATGCTCCTGCTTCCACTCCTCAGCCTGTCTCTGTCTCCTTCATTTTCAGCTGTGCCGCTCTGATGGTCATTCCCCTTTCCCCCTAACTCTCTCAACAATTGTCTACCAGATGTCAGGTTTCTTCTCTTGTTTGGATCCTTTTCATATATTCTTTGTCCAGGAATGGCCTCAAGTTCCACCAGGGGAGATTTAGGCTGAGCATTAGGAAAAAAATAATCACAGAAAGGGTCATTGGGCACTGGAATAGGTTGCCCAGGGAGGTGGTTGAGTCACCTTCCCTGGAGGTGTTTAAGGCACAGGTGGATGAGGTGCTGAGGGACATGGTTTAGTGTTTGATAGGAATGGTTGGACTCAATGATCCGGTGGGTCTCTTCCAACCTGGTTATTCTATGATACTATGATTCTACAATTTCTGACCTCCTTACCTTTTCTATGGTGGCTTCAGACTTTCCCCAAATACTCAGCTAATCCCAGCTCTTCCTACTTTCTCCCAGTCCCCAGACATCTCTTCCCACCACCTCCAAGTTGCGCTTTCCCTTTAGGCTTTATTTCCTTCTTCTTTCCTTGCCCTTGCCTTTGCTATAATTAAATCCCAGTTGCTGGGAGCACATGGTAGCAATCAACACAAGAAGAACCTTACCAAACAGGAGGAAACGTTGTCTCTGGCCGTAAGAATACAATAGTGTGCCATCTGGAGAATTTAAAGAGAAGTTACAAGTTCAAGCTTGTTATCTGGGGCCAAAGAATTAGATAATCATAGCTTGACTTTATCAAATAAATCCAAACTTTATTTTTTTAAAATTTATTTATTTTTGCAAAGTTTTACAGTTTAAATGAGTGGATTCCATAGAGTAGTGAAATTCTGTAGAGTGATTATATTGCATAGACCATGCGTAACAACTTTCAACTGGTTGCTGCTTGGCCTGAGGTTGCTACAACTTTGCAGATTACTGAGAAGGTTGAAAAATGCCTTCACTATACTCCCCTTGCTACCCTTCCAACATATATAAAAACATTAACTTCTGCCTGAATTTAGGGGGTGGAGGAAGCAATCAGCCTGAAGCAGACAACCTGAACGGAAATTTCAATCTGTATTATTAAACCTGAGAAAATCATTAGCAAGCTGGAGAAGGTTTTCCAGTTCAGGAGGGGCAAACCCTTAATAATTTATATCTCCATGGTGGTCCATGGCAAAAATTATTCCTGATCTGCAAGTATCCATTTATATCAAATGCTTGCTGTTGCTTCTTTGTTCACTAAATATATCAGCAGGTTTTTACATATGTTTTACAGATTAGCACAAATTTCAGCATTTGGAAAGAACAACAGTGTATTTTCTGCTTCTGGGCTTTTCACACCAACAGTTATGTGGCACTATATGCAAAGGGAATCAATTTGTGTCAGATACACTCCCTTTTACTGAAATACAATCAAGATTCCTCTGTGTGCATTGCACCTTTTCTTCATACTTCCAGCATGGTTTAACTCTGCTTGAACAATACTGTTTGTTTTCATGTTGTTTTTATCCTCTTCTGGGACATACGCATTTCTCTCAGCATTGCTCTGATGATTTAGGGCCAACTCCTTTTCCCTCTTTCTATACAGATTCAGCATCATAAGGGATGATTGACAAAGAGCCTTTTTAAACTAAAAAAACACCCCAACCCAATATTGCATGTGAACTTAGCATAAAAAAAAAGAAGATCTAGGACTCAAACACAAACACCATGCCTGAAAGAAGTTCTGATGTGCAGATAGGAAGGGATGCTTCAATGCATCCTTGAACAGAGGTCTGGAGTAATTAGAGCCAGCACCTTTGTAGGAGACAGAAAAAAAACCAAAAAAACCCCTAACAATCAGGTTAAAATAATTAGGCTGTCCTGCCAGTATGATTTTCATACTAATAATGCAAGTGAATGTGGAGAATACTCGCTTCTGGAGCCAGGAGTGAATTATCAGATCAACCTTCATAATGCAAACACCAGAGCAGACAGTAAAAATGAATGCAAGACTGATATGTTTGGAAGCTGTGTGATGCACTTCTGATAGTCTGGAAGGCTTGGCTGTGATATGAAGGAAGCAAGATCAAAAACACGGCTATTGAGCATTTTTCAGTTAGCAGACCATGTTTCTGTTAGACTGCAATGCACTCTCAGGACTGTCTGGTTATTTCTCTGTGAACTTGCATTGATTTTCTTACAGATTGCATTAGTTCCAGTCACAAAAGAAATTGTATCTGTTCCACAGTTAATGCAAACCTACAGCCAGTGTTTTCCTGAAGGCTGCTTTTTCATGTCAAATGCAAGAAGTCAAATACCTCTGGGACCACACATGGCCCTGTAGAAAGAATTTCAGCATCAAAGGTACCAGAGAGGTGGTACCAGTTAACAGTGAGAGTAAGTCTAACGTGTGCTATATTGTCTTCTCAAACTTATTGTTATCTAGAAACTTCATGAAAAGCATTCTTTAAATCTATTTTAATCTGTAGGTTAACTTAATTACCAATTGCAAATAATAAATAAATATATATTGCCCCAGACTGTGGATCTTGTTGGCATCTAGAGACAATGTTTTCCAACTGGGAAAAAGGAGCCTCATCCAGCTGAGACAGTGCATCTGCCAACCTGTCAGCCTCAAATCTGTGCCTGGAAAGATTGTGCAACAGATCCTCCTAGAAACTAGGCTAAAGCACAGGAGGACAGGGAGGTGATTAGAAGTAGCCAGCATGGCTTTGCTACAGGCAAGTCCTGCCTGACTAACGTAGTGGCTTTCTATTTTGTGGTAAGCACATCAGTGAGCACAGGAAAAACAATGGATGCGGTCTATCTGGACTTCTGTAAAGCCTTTGACATGGTCCTCCACAACATCTTTCTCTCTGAATTGGAGAGATAGGGATTTCATGGGTGGATTGGTCAGTGGATAAGGCATTGGTTGGATGGTCACATTCAGAAAGTAGTGGTCAATGGCTCAATGTCCAGATGGAGATCTGTATTGGGACCAGTGTTGTTTAATATCATTATCATTAATATAGACAGCAAGATCGAGTGCACCCTCAGCAAGTTTGCAGATGACACCAAGCCCAGTGGTGCAGTCGTCACACTAGAAGGACGGGATGTCATCCAGAGGGAAATGGACAAGTTGGAGGAGTGGGTCTGTGTGAACCTCCTGAGACTCAGTGAGGCCAAGTGCAAGGTCCTACACCTGGGTGGGGCAATCTGCAGTTTTGATACAAGATGAGCAATGAGATAACTAAGAGCAGCCCTGTGGAGAAGTACTTGGGAGTTCTTATGGATGAGAAGCTTGATATGAACAGGCAGTGTGACCTTGCAGCCCAGAAGGCCAATCATATCCAGGGCTGCATTAAGAGAAGTGTGGCCAGCAGAGCAAGGGAGGTGATTCTGCCCCTATATTCTACTCTCATGAGACGCTACCCAGACGAAGTACTGTGTCCTGTTCTGGAATCCCCAACATAAGAAGGGTACAGAACTGTTGGAGTGGGTCCAGAGGGGGCTACAAAGATGATCACAGGGCTGGAGCCCGTCTGCTATGAGGGGAGGTTGAGAGAATTGGGGTTGAGCAGGCTGCAGAAGAGAAGCCTCCAGGGACACTTTATAAGCAACCTTCCAGTACTTGAAGGGGGTTACAGAAAAGCTGGGCAGGGACATTTTACAATGACTTATAGTGACAGAACAAGGAGGAATTACTTTAAACTGGAAGGGGAAGATTTAGATTAGACATTAGAAAGAAATTCTTCATAATAAGGGTGATGAGGTGCTGGAACAGGTTGCCTGGGGAAGTTGTGGCTGCCTCATCCCTAGAAATGTTCAAGGCCAGGTTTGATGGGAACTTAAACAGCTTGGTCTCATGGGATGTGTCCCTGCAAAGTTGATTAAATGCCATTTTCAGCCCTTTCTTCCTATTACTTTTTATTTTGTACCTACTTTTTCCCTTCTTGAGGTTTTTTTTTTTTCTGTCTTTGCCTTCTGTTTTTTCCCAGAACTTGAATTGCTTTGCAATTAAACCTGAACAAATCTTTGTTCACCCTATAAATAACCAAGCAACTCTGTTCTCTCAGATGTAGAGGCTGTGCCTTCCCCTTCTCCTTTCAGTTGCTCATGATGTCAGGTGAAAAGGGGCTAATGCACCGTTTCTGCTGTTCCTATCACCTCCATGCTTTGATGTTTTTTTAGTATCCTGCTGAAGCAAGATGTTTTTTGTCTAATTCCTCAACGTCCTTTGCACAGGGGTCTATGTTTCTGCAAGAGGCTGATCTCAGCCCAGGGGTCTGTTGGAGCAGCACACAGAAATCCTTTCTAGGGGAAGTCTGTACAGAACTGGGGACTGTACAAACACACCCAAGGCATGGTCCACTCCCAGAAGAGCTGGGATTCTTAAAGGCAAGAAAAACACTGGGAGAAAAGATGGGCTTTCCCATTTTCCAGATGGGAATGACTGTGCCTAACCCTAATACTCTTGGATAAGGACACAGTATGGCTGAGATCTAATTTTTTATGTTCTCTTTTGTAGTCCTGCTCTTCCCCTCTGCAGTAAAAGGTGGAGAGTTTTGTCTGAATGTTGACCCATGAATTTTAAAACCCTACATCATCTCCCTTTATATCCAGCTCATCCCGTGTGTGAGTTGCTGAGTCACATTCCTTCCATCAACACTGAGAAGAGGTCGAGTGCCTGGCTCAGGGTTAGGTTATGACATCTGTGTCATACGGCTCTAAAATTATTTGAGAAAACTCCTCACCTAAAACTCTCTGAAAGTTGTGAAGAGGGCATTTTAGGCTCATTGCTCTATCTCAAAGGTCTGATCAGGACTGAAGTCTGAGAGATACAGAAGGGTATTTAATCAACTGAGGTTGAGCAAGTGATGCTAATTCCAAGCAGAACAGAATAATTCCTTGTCTGGAAAACATAAGCTTGAAATACCTGACTAGGTCTCGTGGTAGGGAGCAACAAGGCAATCATGATTCAATTCTAGGGTAAACAAGCAAATTCAAATCTAGGTCTGACATAAGATCCATAAATCAACCGACAATGCCAAAGTATTATGGCAAATAATATTTCATCTCCTGTACTGATCTGACAGCTGTGCAACTGCTTACAACGTATAAAGTGTCACCCAGAACTTTGACACATCTTGTTCTTTTTGGATTGAATCTAAATATTGCTCTGATGTGGGACTTGGGTAAATCTTGCAAAATTTGCAAGTTTAAAAGAAGGAAGGGGTAAATTGTTCCTAGAAGACAAATGCAACACAAGGAAAATGGCATACTACCTAATGAAGTAATTTAAATGCAAATGAAGAAAAATGTATGTGAATATTGCTGTGAGTTTTTTAAAAGAGGAAAAGTTTGTCATTCATCAAAACATAGTGATGTGATTTCTGGGTAAGCCCTTCTGATGCCAAATTTTAGACAAGAGAGGTTGTTTGTGTGAAGTCTGGTTTTTTTTGAAGGCTGAGATGTCAGCTGCCTCAGAACAGGGGTTTTAGAATGAGTTGGCTGACAGCCTTAAGGACAGCAGTGGGAATAGCAACTCAGTAATTGATTTGAGATGAAATATTCATATAATCCCTTGGGGAAAAGGCAGCCCACTACCCTGCTCAGCCCGTACCACAGATGTCATCATTAAAGCTAGCGTTGCTCAATACGTGCTTTGGTTTGATTGGTGTAGAATCCTCATAACTTTTTGGGTTAGATTTCACCAGTTGTTTTTTGGTTTTTTTTCTTCTTTAATCCTTCATGATCCTAGCATGATCTGGAGAGTCCTGCTTCAGAAAGACTGTCTGCGTTCACACTGGAAAAAATATGGCATCCTGTAAAAGCAGATGAATTGTTACAACTCCTCTTGGAAAGCAAGGGAGGAGGGGAAGATGCTTGGCAATTAGGAGATTACATTAGGCTACAGTCAGAATTAAAAATCAAAGAAGCACTAGGATCGTGGCTGTACTTTACAGGCACACACCTTGCGCTGTGGCTCTGGAGGTGTGTCAATGACAGATCTCAACAGGGGACTAGTAAAGGGGTTTCTTTGTACCACCTTATAGAGGTTCCCTAGCCCAGTTTAAAGACAATGTCATGAATTTAAAGCAGGCTGGGGAGAGGACAAGACTGTTGTGTTCTTGCAAAACAAGATATTAACTCTCTAGTTGCAATAGGAGATGGGATACTTGTCATGTCCAGAATGGCTGCTTGGATTGTGCTAAACTGATAATTTTTAACAATTGCTGAGACTTACACAGTGTGCAGTGAGTCTCTTTCAGTAGCATGGATTTGTGGGAGGGGGAAGGGAGACACTGTTTTCTCTGAGGTATAGCTGGAGCCTCCATCGTAAGTCAGTGGAAGCTCAGTTGCCGCTAAATTCGACGAAGGATGCTGGATGCTGGTGTTGCCCCTAACAACCGTTGCTAAGAGATTTCTGCTGGCATACAGAAGGATTGAAATTGCTGCAGATTATGGCCCTATTTATCATGGTTGTATGAATAGCCTTGTTAAGGGAATGCATGACATATAAATTTAGCGTGCACATGATAGAAATGTAACGCACATGTTGCAAGAGGAGACTGGTATAGCAGAATATTTGCTGGCTTATAAATAGTCATCTCAGCCTATACTTCCCTCTTACTGCTTTCATGGTTTTTCATTAAAACTTTCGTGAGAGTCTATGAATTATAAAGCAGTGACTAACTGCTTAACAAATCGGCTTTTTACAGAGGAGTCTAGCAGGAGCACAGGGATGAAAAATACTGACAGTGTTGGTGTAATATTATTATAAGGTGGCAGGGAGTGACGTATCGTGTTGGCCTAATTCTGCTGCCAATTGCTGCAGCTTGGGAGGGGAGGGAGTCCCTCAGCATCAACATCTGATCTGGAGGATCCAGCCTCAGCCAGCCAGAGTCCTAACTGGCCACAAAATGAATGGCTTCTTTTCATCATTAGATCACTTTATTAGTAAATTACTGTAGCTCTCCTAATATAATTCACTTCCTGGGGTGAAAAGGGTTTATGCCAATACTTGTTTTGTGTTTAATGGATTCATTATGCTTTTCATCATAAAATTCATCAATGTTAATTGAATGGATTAGCTAAATGTAATTAGAAGAGGGATCTGTAAGGGGGAGGGAATGTGTCTCTATGTCTCTACTTTCCCCTACTGCCTGAATGTTAATTCCACTCTTCCTATTACCCTTCCAATTTGACTAATCAATATGATCTCTGAATTCATGTCAGGGCTCATACAATGTATTAGATTGCAGTTAATTCAGGACCAAAAGAAACATTATCAACCTTTTAGGGGTAGTAGGGTTTTTTTGCAGTGAGAAGTTTTTTCCCCAAAAAATGTCCCTTTTTTTAGCAGAGATTCTTGGTTAGAAAACTATGCCAAGTTGTCAGAAATGACCATCTAACCCAATTATTCCCTCCTTAGTTGTGCAATGGCTGTTAGCCCACCTGATAATCATTTCCAGCATTTGTTGGAGGGTGTTCAGGGACAAAGTGCCAAGTACAGTTTTTGAGTGGTCTGGTTTTTGCTGGCTATAAGTAAATTAAGCAGTGATTAGGTTTCTGTAGCCACTTTTGTGCAGATAAGATAACTGAAGCTGCAATAACTGCCTTAGGGAGAAATGTCATACCTGCTTCACTATTTTCTTCATGTCAAGGATGCATTTATGTCATATCTTTATCGGTCAATAAACAGCTACAAGGGAATTTCAGCTGTGAGATGTTAAAGTAATGGAGCTTCTGTCTGCCTAGAACATTAATGGTTCTAAATAGACAAAACCTGGTTGTTTCAAATCTCAATTACATTTACTCAAAGACAGGAAGGTAGGTCTAAGATCAATTTTTGCAAGGCAGAGAATATAGAAGACCTTTGGGCTAGGTTCAGTAACGAAATTAAATGCTTGAAGTGTAAGTGTTGTGATTGCCTGAGCAGTGAGACCTTACAACAGGAGTGTTAAGAGGCCTCCAAACTCAAAGTCTTTAAAGCCTAACTGTGCAGAGGTTTCACTATTGTATGTGGACTAAGCTTTGAAGGAAGCCCTGTGTTGAAACAACATGACACAGCAGCCAGGAGACAGCACCAGTGTCCTCAGGAGACCCAACATCCTTGCATCGGGTGAGGATGCCTGGGGCATGAGGCTGTTTGTCTATTGAGTTGGTTGAGGAGCTGGCATGTGTCATACGAGTGGGTTTACAGGCAGTGACAGAGCTGTCAGCACCACGCGAGGCTGTGGAGCATGTCTACAGAGCAAGTATGTCTTGGAATGGCAGGTGATAGTGGATTCTGATAGAGGAGAATGGGACCAGTCTGGATTCTTCTGATGCACAGAAAACACTGCTTGAATAAAGGGGTTGTAGCTGTTGCAGTAAAGAGATGATGTGCTAGCTCTAGTTGCTTTAGCTTGGCAATGTGTCCTGTCCTTCTCCCATTCCATTAATTGAACATGAAGGGATATCTGTGGATTATGAGAGTTTGTCTACAAGGAAGTGTTAACATGCATCTGTATTTGATTTCAAATACCCATTTTATAACTGCTTCCATTTTCCAATTTTACAACTGTTGTTCATACACTCTTCTACAGAAAATGCGAGTGATGTTTTATGTAAGAACTATTCCACTGTGAGCAATAAGGAGCATTTTTACCATTAGTGGCAAGCAATAATCTCATGGAAAAGGAGATCTGGTGCCATAATCTTTTTTCTAACATCCAGCCAGTTGTGTTGAGAAACTCTCTTTGCTGCTCTCTGTGCTGCTTGGCCTCTGAACAAACCCCAAGGCATGTTTGGGGAGAATCTCCCCAGCTGGGAGCTGGAGCAAACATCTATTCTCCGTGAAGCAGGTTTAGCTCAAATTCATCTTTACAACTGAGAGCAGGAAAAGATGGTAAGGCAACAGAGAAGGGCATAGTAAGATAATACAATCAAGTAGGTTTGCTGGGGAGCCCCCAAGTGTGCTGTGCAGTACGGATTCCTCTGTGTGCACAATGATTTTCTGTCTGGAAGAAGGGCTGGACTTGCCCCATGTTTTCCTGTACTGAGACATGGAAGCTCCCTCCCTGGCTGATCAGGAGGTGTGAAACTGCTCCAGTGAGGAGAAAGGCAACACTGATTTAGGAGTTAGGAAGTCCAGTGGAAAGGTTAAACATTTTTCATTTCAGGCTGGACCACTGGGCTAAGACCAACGGCATGAGATTTAACAAGGCCAAGTGCCGGGTCCTGCACTTGGGGCACAACAACCCTATGCAGAGCTATAGACTAGGAGAAGTCTGCCTAGAAAGCTGCCTGGATGAGAAGGACCTGAGGGTGTTGGTTGACAGCTGACTGCACATGAGCCAGCAGTGTGCTCAGGTGGCCAAGAAGGCCAATGGCATCTTGGCTTGTGTCAGAAACGGTGTGACCAGCAGGTCCAGGGAGGTTATTCTCCCTCTGTACTCAGCACTGGTGAGACCGCTCCTTGAATATTGTGTGCAGTTCTGGGCCCTCCACCACAAGAAGGATGTTGAAGTTCTGGAGCGAGTCCAGAGAAGAGCAACAAAGCTGGTGAAGGGGCTGGAGAGCAGGCCTTATGAGGAATGGCTGAGAGAGCTGGGGTTGTTTATCCTGGAGAAGAAGAGGCTGAGGGGAGACCTCATTGCTCTCTACGAATACCTGAAAGGAGGTTGTGGAGAGAAGAGAGCTGGCCTCTTCTCCAAAGTGACAGGGTACAGGATGAGAGGGAATGGCCTCAAGCTCCACCAGGGGAGGTTTAGGCTGAACATTAGGAAAATTTTTCATGGAAATGGTCATTGGGCACTGGAATAGGCTGCCCAGGGAGGTGGTTGACTTACCTTCCCTTTTTAACCATCCAGAGGAAGAGCCCACAGAGGGAGCTGCAGCACAGGCTTTCCCAGAGGGGTGCCCAGCTCTCTGAGCCAGGAGCACACTCAAATCCTACCTTTAGGAAGAAAGAATGAGTATCCTGTACCTGCAGCCTTGCCTTCCCAGAGCAGCAAATCTCTGCTTTGCAAAGTCCACCGCAGAATCCAGCCTTGCTGCTGTGGCTGGGAGCAAGAGCATCAGCAGGAGTGGGAGCAGCTCTTGCGGTGCCTCCTAGCACAGATGAGCATTCGTGGATAGCCCTGTGGGTCACCCCAGAAGGTAGATTATAACCAGTACATGTGAATGGGGACATAAAGCAGTGAGAGAGGTTTCTGACAGCAATGGGACAGGCTGCTTCACGCCCAAGCACTTGTTTCATCAAGTGTGAAACCAGGAGAAGGTTATTTGCCTTCTTTGAAAAGCATGATGAGGTTCTTTGTTAAAAAAAGCTGTGCAAGAGGTCGTTATTTATCTTCTGGATCTGTTTAGGGGAACTTTTAATTTAACATTTCATTCCTGATGTTCAGTAATTGACTTTTTTTCAGCCTGTCTTGCAAGATCTATTATTGGTGTTCAGTGGACCAGATCAAAGAGAGAAATTGATGTCTTTTATTGCTTGATCTATACACGGTTTGCTACTTGGGAAGATAAAATATTCCGTGTTTATTGAGAATCTGCATTATTGAGAATTGTATCAATGCTTGTTTTATGCTTATTGACATTACATTTAGACTGACTATTTCACTGCTGTGTCACATTTGACCAAGCTTAACTTTATTTCTAGGTCACAGCAGTCTCTTGCCCTGAAAAAAAGGTAAAGAGGAGGATTGTTATTTTAAACACAAAATAATTATAATTTAATTTTGTTGAGATATGCACATTGATGCATACAAGCCTTGATATCTGCCCAGTCCACTGGGGAGTCATTTTGACTTTGAAGTGCAGAATTGTGTTCATATTTAATAATGAGTTCTTTTTAAAGTGAGGCTTAATAGAGGTTTGTTGATAATTATTCTTCCTCATTGATAAAGATCCCAAACACACTAGTTTCAAATGATTTCACAGCTGATATATATGCACAAAGCATAATTAGGATCATGTAATTTCCTTGCTAGATTGGTTCTCATTTGAATATAGAAAAATGTCACTTAGAAAAACTTTCATACTTTGTTGTTTGACTGACATTGAAAAATCAAATATGAATTGCAACCACAGGAAAAAAAAACACAAAAAGAAAATATAAAGTGCTGCATGCTATTACTGAGTACTATTGAAATGCTGCTTTGAAGACAGAATTATACATTGTGTCACAGGTGCTTTTAATGTATTCCCTACTATATATTATCAGAGACCTTCACAAATGTCAATTTTGTAAACACCTCAATAAGGAGAGAAGATGCTATTACCACCACTTTACCAATGACAAGCTGTGGTACAAGAGAGTTTAAGGTCAAAGATATCCACTCAATTTAGCTACATTACTGGAAAAACCTAGAACTTGATTTTTCAAAGCATTATATGATGTAATATATATTTGAAACTCTACTAAGATGGACTTCAGTGCTTAGTATTATGTAAAATAAAATTCCAGGATTTCCTGTTGATTTCAGACTGGAGAAAGAGAAAAGCACAGGCTGTGTCGGAGCTGTAGATTAAGTGAGATATCTGTTGCCATGTGGGATACCAGTGTCAGGGAAAGGGACAGAGTCCAGGTATCTGCAATGTTGTCTGCAATGGAGGTTTTTTTTGTAGAAAAGAAATACGTTAACAGATGTCCACATTTGAAAGAAAAAATAGCTGTTTGTGAATTTTTCAGAAGAACAGTTTCTTTTCCATTGTGAGCAGATTTTTTGCTCGGAAACTTTTCTTCTCTAGTGAAGTTAAAATCCAGACTGATACTGAAATAGTGATTCTTGTGGCCAGGGGAAAGAAGGAATTTTTGAAGTACCAGAGTGCAGTGCTTTTTGAGAACTCATCTCATCATCCTGGCATGGAATGGGAAAAAAAAAATTAAAAATCCAAATTATTATCTCATGTAAGGCAGGAGAAAAGCCTTTTTTTTGGTTCTCTATATAATTGCCTGCATTTGTGTTAATCCTAAACACTTTTTTTCCTTCTCATTTCTCTCTGCCACATTCTTTGCTCACTTCTCAGACTCAATAGGTCTACAGGCATCACTCTCCTAAATTGCTCAGCCACGATTCATCCTCAGCAATCCTGTGTCCTAAGTGAAGCAACAGTCCTCCAGGGAGAGAAAAACCACACGTGATTGTGTAATGAAAGGCTGTTTCATAATATATAAGTACCAGGTGTGGGATTGAGCCTGCCTAATTTAAGCTCCCAATTTGTATCTATAATTTAAGCGCCTAGCAACCCAGTCCTGGGAGGAGGGGCTGAAAATCCCTCTGCAGAGATAGGTAGGTGCCTTTGAACGTCTCTAAAGGGAGATAGAGGCTTCTGCAATCAGTTGCCTCTGGTGGGCTGGTGGTGGAGCCAACACAATTTCCTTTCCTTGCATTTAATGCTTGATTTTCATTTGGGTAATTTGCTCTTTGAAGTCTCTGGTTGGGACACTTGTTTGAGCATGGACACGTGGCACCTGGAGATGCAGATATCCAGAACTGAGCTGAGGCTGCCGGTCAAAGCCACTCCAAAATCCCATAAGGGCTATGGTCTCCCCATGCAAGCATGTCTCTTCTTTCCTGGTTCTTGGGCACAGGGAGCAACCAACCTGCCTAGCTTGGGGGAGGACATCCAAACAGTTTACATAAGGTATCATTAAAAGCCACAAGAAAGTGGGGGGTTATGTTAAGAAAACAGACAGAATTTAAATTGGAGAGTATATGCAAGGAGCTCTGCGTTTGTTTTTAAAATATGTCCTTACACAGAAGAAAGGAAAGGTCTTGATATACGTCTGTCTACGATTCTTCTCCTGATGTGAAAGGGTTAGACCAAGTATTGAGAGACCTCAGTAACAACCCCTCTTTTGTTATTCCTAATGCAGTGACATTTGCTTCTTTCTTAGAGGTACACGGAATTAATTTTTCAATCTCTCTCCACCTTGGGTCCCTTCTGGCTACAAGGGGTCTGTTGAATCATTGCATAGAATCATAGAATCACCAGGTTGGAAGAGACCCACCGGATCATCAAGTCCAACCATTCCTATCAAACCATACCCCTCAGCACTTTGTCCACCCGTGCCTTAAACACCTCCAGGGAAGGTGACTTAACCACCTTCCTGGGCAGCCTGTTCCAGTGCCCAGTGACCCTTTCTGTGAAAATTGTTTTCCTAATGTTCAGCCTAAACCTTCCTGGGTGGAACTTGAAGGCATTCCCTCTTGTCCTGTCCCCTGTCACTTGCTGTTATGCAGCCTGTTTGACACCTCAGGTCAGATCTGAACCCCGGAGAGAGTGAAATTGAACTTTTCCTCCTGAACTTCCCCTTTCTTAGTTTTCTGCAGGTCTTGATTGTGTTCAAGTCATGCTTCTATCAAGTGTCATTGAGAGTCTAACACAGCATGTATATTAACTGTACTTCTACTTACAGGCAGATGAACCACCACTTATGAAAGGGATCATTTAAAGTCTGGCACTATAATGGAGTGCCAGATCCATACACTCAAAATTTTCCTTCACTAATGGTATCAGCTTAAAAATTGTATTAGCAGGAAGGTTGTGTTGTTGATTTGTTGGGGTTTTTTTTAATCTGCATTTTGGAGTTTCACATTTGAAGGCTTATTCCTGAAGAACAAAAGTTAGTAATTTTAATGCCATGTCTCCTGGAGCTCAGGTTATAAAAAATCTCCAAGGCATAAAGCTGAAGGGCCTAGTTGATGTGTTGAAAGTAAAGATAATTCCATTCTGCTGTATGTTTCACCAAAGAAAATTCCTGATGTGCTCTACATAGTCTGTGCTACTCTGTTATGCTTCTCTGTTCCATAGCAGACTGCACAGAACAATCATAGCTATGTCATGGACAGGAGGGCTCTCAGCTCCATAATGAACTTTCATCTATCACATATTTTAGCTCAAGTCCTCGTTCACCAGCCCATTCTTGACCTACTTCTTCAGTTACACCATTTTCTGTCATGTTCAGCAGTTAAGAGCACTTCAATCGGTTGACATCAGACCTGATTGTTTAATGTGACCTCTGAAACCTTTGGAAAGTCCTTCACAACTTAAAATTATGTATAAAGAAAAAAAAAGAAAGAAAGAAACAAAAAACCCAGGGCAATTGGGCACCACTTCTGTGATAAGTGGGGGGGGGGGGAAAGAGCAGAGAAGATGTAGTAATGAACAGTTCAGCATTTGCCAGTATATGAGTTAGGGGTCCTTGCCATGCTAAGCTCCTGAGCATCTCTCATGTTCCACTTAGGCTGAGCTAAAGCAGACTTGTCTTATAATATTGCATCTGTGTTTTGACTTGGAGCTTCTTCTGTGGACCAGGAGAAAAAAGTCTTGTAATCCGACCATTTAATATTGTCACCCTATCATACATATAATGAGGTTTATGGTAAAGCCACAGCATTTGAAGCTTTGGACCAAGTCTCCTTAGCAAGTAGTGTGACTCAACATCAGGTTTATAAAGTGAAAGCGTGTTGAAGACTTCTCTTATATGCTAAAGCCATTTCAAGGCATTTACTTCAGAAGAACTCTAGCCACATCTCATGAACCATCCAGTCCATCAATGCTTGGAGCACATTAGGTGTAAGCTCCTGAAATGCTTCTGCATCATCTTTTAGTTGAGGCCCACCTGGAAGGAATCCAGGTTATGCGCTTCCAAGAACACTCTGTGAGGTGAACCACACAGCTGTAAGGGAAGACAATGAGAAGATTCACTCCAAAAGAGGATTCACCATGTAAAATAAAACATGACCTTATACACAGTCCTTGTTGACAAGGTGCAGTGGTAGGTCTGAGAAGAGAGGGCTGGCTCTGCTGTTGTGCTTTCTCTCAGAGCTGCAAGTGTTGTGCTCCTTTCATTTGGCAAGACCTGTGTTGCTGGTCCTCAGGCTGGTTAAAGAGGTTGCTGTTTCTTCCTCAGGAAGTGTCACAAATTGGGTGATTCACAGTTTCACAGATGAGAGTTGCTAGAGCAGAGCGTCACTAATCAACAGTGATTGTCCTGCAAAATTATGCAAATCATACCAAGAACTATGTTGCTTAGGTACTTATAAAAATGACTGAATGGTCTAGAAATGGACAAGAAGGCAAACCAAAGGCAGGAGAAACCATCTTGGTCTGTTCTAATTGAGAAAAGCCCATGAGCTCCATCCTCTGCTCTGGCTGTGACACTGGCCAGGTAGTAGCTAAGGGGCATGAAACAGGATAAAGTTTATCTGGACTGAGAAAGACCATGATCACCAAGAATACCTTCATTTGCTGGTAACACCTTCGTGGATATGAAGGTCCATCTTTCTACATCCACTCCAGATTTTGGCATAGATCTTGTGACCATGATATCGTTTTCAGTAGCAATTGTGGTCCTTTGAGACCTATGATTTCAAGAGATTCCTTGGGATTTTATGCTTTCCTGATTTAAATTTAGTGGATGAAGGAAGTAGGTTTATTGTAATCTAGCTTGCAAATATGTTGTTGCCACTGATCATACTGTAAATATGAATGAGCCTTTTTCAGTGTTTCATAGAAGTATGGATTCTAAAGTTATGGACATTAAAGATTGTTAAAGACACAGGATTTGCAAGGTAAACCCTGCAAGATGCAGCACTGGAACAAAGTCATAGGAAGGGGATGTTCAAAGTTTGGCAGTGATTTTCCAGATCAGATTTGTTCAGTGATTTACCAGAAGAAAAGGTAAAGACTGATTACTGCACGGATTCTTTGCTAATTCAAAGGCTGGTGCACTCTCACAGATGCAATCCAAGAAATTTTAAGTTGTCCCTGCTGTTGTTGGACCCTAGCCCCAACCTTAGCTGCCCTAGGAGATTGTGTGAATGCCCTTAGATCATCTCAGTTTGAACCCAGTCAGGTTTAATAACCTTTTGCCCCACAGCAATCCTGAGTTACCCAAGAGATATTTTTAATCGTATGTGGTACCTCTTACTACAAGTGATCCGTGCAGCCCCAAAGATCAGCAGGCATCAGTCACATCAGACAAGTCACTCACACACCATATGAAAAATGTAGCTTGTGACCTCCTGCTCTCTGAAGAACAGTCGATATTAAAAGCCATCCCACAACATTCAATGGTACCGGCAGAGGCCAGATCAGACTGGTGCTTACTAATACACTGTGTCAGTATTTCTTTAGTGAACTCATTGGTCCTCTCAGAATTACCTTTCTTCAAAAGATGTCATGTCTGGTTTGTTCTGAAGAAAATCCTCCAGATGAGATCTGATGTTGCGTGTTCTTGCATCCATAGAGAAGCAGTATCAGGAGGAGGCATTCTGACCCTTCTTACTCAGGGGGATTTTAACTCTGAAATTCAGTGACATTTCAATTGCTACCTGTCCTTTAAGAGAGTGAAATACAGCCATTCTGGGTTTGTGGGTCTGGTGTGATAGGGAAGTACCAGGAGATGTACATGATCAAAAATGCTAAAAGCACGTATGCAAGATCCCAAGCTGAGATGCAAGAGCAGATGGTCTTCTATAGGAATAAGAGATCAGCAGCTGCATCACCAAGTCCACAAGTTCAGTTGTAGTTTGTTGTAGTGAGAGTGATTTTCACTGAGCTTGTATTATTCATCAGAAAGTATGTATATGTGGGGTTTTTAATAAAACATAATTATGTTGGTTTCATTTTGGTTTTGTACGCTGTGAAGCTCAGTATCTTTCATCAGTTAATTTGCCTTTCAGACTTCGGTGTTTTAAACTAAATAAATTTTCTCAAACTTTATTAAATGTATATGCAAAAATGCTAAAAAAGTGAAATTTTCCATAAATTCATCTTTCCACAGAGTTCTGAGCTACCATTTTAATGTTGCTATCATTCATTTGAAGCTGCCAAACTCCACAGGTAAATCCTAAGGGAAGAGGATGGTGGGTAGGAAATAAGTTTGAAGAGGGGTTTTTTTTGAAGAGAGGTTTGAAGAGGGGTCTGGGTTTTTTTGCCACCTTCTATTTGTTTACAGTTTATGTTCATGCAGTTTTTTTCATTGTCTTCCTTGCAACGATCAGACATTTATGTCTATAAAACTGAGCCTCATATTCTCTGGGGCCTTCAGTAAAAAAAACCCCAAAAAGTGAAATGCTGTAAGATTTGCAGTACGATGATGGAAGTTGGCAGTTCTCAGATAGTAAGAAATTATTTTCATTTAGTCTCATTCTTCTGTATCTCCTACTCATCTACCTCCCTCCCTCCTTCCAAGTCAAGTATTATCTGTGGTTTTTTCTAGTGTTCGTATGATACCTTTGCTCTCTACTTCACAAATGCTATCAAACTATAGAGCAGAGCAGAGCTGGTAAATTAAGGCACTTAAGACAAGAGTTGATTTCAGAAAACAGCCAGAATTTTGTGTGGTTCTCAGACAAAACCCATTTAAGTTCATACATGGCTTTGCAGCCAGCATTGCCAGATCATTAGAGAAAAACTGTGGCTGTGGGAGAGTTAGCAAATTGTTGCACTTGTATTTCTGTCAGTGTATTATTTCAATCTCCGCTCTGAAGAAACATTCTGGAATTATTTAGTTAACTGCTGAGTTCTTATTCACAAGAGAGGTTCTTCATGGAAATGCACTGCTTTGCACCCTCTCTTACAGTATGTATATTGGGGAGAAATAATTGCACAAAACAGACTCATCTTATTTCTGCCAGGGTGGCCGCTCTTGGCAACAACAGCTCTTGAGAAGCCACAGAGTGGAGGCATGTGTCCCCAGAATGTCATGCCCTTGATCAGAACACTACTCTTGCCCCTCACCACCCTGAATACCAGGACTATTTGCAACTCCTGCTGTTCAGATTTCTCTGCTCTACCAGTGATCCACAATTTGCACTTGCTAATGTTCTGAGTATGGCCTCTGAGGTCCACTGACATACAGTGTGCTCGGTAGGGACTCAGTGGTTTGCTGGCTCCTCCATCAGACATTGGAGGGGTAATATTGCTCCTTAGAGGTGGCTTGGAGACAAACTTACAACAAAGAGTGCATAGGGAAATCCCAGGTTTTGTTTGAGGCCATTGGAAGTGGCTCCAAGGTTTTCACTCACACTGCTCAAGGGGGCTGCATCCATGGTACTTACTATGAGGAGATGGAACAACAGCCTTGACCAGGCTCTGAAGACCTCAGAGATAAAACATCTCCATGGGCATCTTTAAGGGCAAAGCAGTTTGTGGTATCTCTAATGTGGTACTGCTCTGGTGTTCAGGGTGGAAGCTGCTGCCTAAGTAGAACAGTTGGTATGAGGAATTGTGAGCCACAGACAGGTCCAATGAAAACCCATCACATCATCTACTTAAGCGAGCTTGTTCATGGAAAGTGGTTTGATGAGTTGGGGGAATGTTTTTTATACATTGCGAATGTTAAATGACCCCTGACAAATAACAAAAACCTATTAACAGGCTGCTCCGAAGGCAATCAGGCTTAATTATCTCAAAATACAGGATTTTGCCAGACTATTAAAACCTGTTATTTATTTCAGAAGTTTTGAAAACATCTGTAAGCTAAACATATTTGAATATGTATTTGTATATTTACATGCCTATGTATGTGGTGATTATTCAAACACAATGACCTTCTGCTAATCATTTCTTCTTTTTGGCTCTGGTTGTATTTTCTGACTGTGGCATTTAAATGCTTGGTGTCAGCAAAATGCATATTCTCTCCCCGCATTTCTGGGCTTTTGAAGGAAGGTTTGTTCTTGCCCTCCCAAAACAAAATCCTCACCCACAACCTACTTGAGAAGTCCTTTGATGTCCGTTTACTCAGTATGAAGATACAGAGCTCCAGATCTCAACCCTCCCCCATTTGCCAGCCCAGGAACTAATTCTTCCATCTAATAAAACTTTGTAAGAGGATGGAATAGAACATCACATCTAATCATTGATCAGACCATAATGAGCTGCATATATTATATTAACACACTTGTGCTTTTATTTCACTGTGAGCATCTTCTCTTTTTCTTAGAAAGGGGGATAGGGCATAGCATACTTTTAGCTGGTGTTACCAAGGGTAAGGAGAAGAATTATTTCAGTTTTTTAAAAATCAACCCAAACACTGCCTTTTCCAGCTGCAGGATTTGCATATATAAAATGAAAATACTTATCTGATGGTTCACGCTGAGTGAGGCATTCCAAGCAGTCATTAATGATCCAAATCTTTCTAATTCAGGTGTTAAATTTTAATTAAGGCACTGTGCTGATTAATACTAAAGAACACAAGGCAGGAATGGCTGCATTTTGCTCACCAGGGACTGGCTGCTGTGCAGATCTAGTGGTGTCAGAGCACCCTCGTTAAATGTCACTCAGCTGTGCTTCTTTACCCTCCAAAATCCAGTGGCAAAATTATACATTTACAGCCTTATTATATCACTTTGCCCTGTATTCAAAGCATTGTCCTCTGTCTTGCACAGGAGTAGCTAATCAGGTTGTCACATCTCATCTTTCTTTCTCTTTGTTGTTGTTGCTATTGTTGTTTTTGTGAATGAGAAATACTTTACTTGTTCGTAAAGGTGCATAAAGTAAATAAGAAGTAGCCACCATTACCTTTTCCATCCTCTGGACTTCTGGTGGCAAATACTTTGCCTGAAATTGCACATATCTTATGTCACTTGCATACATTTTGTTAGCAACATCAATCCCAAGAAGCAGGCCAAGACCAGCATTGAAAGCTGCCGCCTTGACCAGCTGCTGCTCCGGATCAGTGGAGGCCATCAGATTCCCGGCTCTCCTTACCTACCCATCCACTTGAGCTGCCATTTAACTGGATAAATTGATCCAATCCATCATGTTTGCAATAATCGCACTGAAGTAATTGATTAGGAAATAGTACATGAATGTAGTCCCATGAGCCCCTGTTTGCTTTGGCTCATGATACAGTCACATGCTCTGTGGCTGTGGCTAAGCCTTTTTGAGATACTGGATGTTAAGGCTTGTTTAGTACTCTTCCCTCATTCCCCTGAATATTATTATTATAGAATCATAGAATCACTAGGTTGGAAAGGACCCACTGGATCATGGAGTACAACCATTCCTACTCCAAAGTAGTGAAATCCTTTACATTTACCATTTTTCCCTGAAAGGCCTTCAAAACACTCTTTGTTGAACTGCATATAGATAAAATAACTTCTTTGCAGACCCCACAGTAGACAACAGATGTGCAAAGGTGTTAAGAACAGGTGAAAAGAAATAGAAGACCATGACTCTGCACTTAGATTATCCCTAATGGCTTCTTTTTTGCTTCTTCATTCACTCTTAGTGCCCTATCATCTTCAGGTTGCATCCATTGGGTGGCTTCCCAGACTAACGCACCCCCTTTGATTATATAGTCTGGATGTGACCGGTCAGCAGGGATCATTCAGGTTTGACTTCCCTTCACAAAGGACACTCTTGTGCTTCCCTTCATTCAGCTGCGTGTTGCCATCATCCACCCTGGTTGTGCTCAAGTCCCTTGAGCACAGGCCCAAACAGCTCAGCCCTTACCACTAAGGCAGGAGGTGATTTTTCTGACCTAGTTTAGGACATCTAATTCTGGACTATTCACCTTACTGTCTTCCTACAGTCAATGAAAAGTACTAAGTGCCTCCTAGGGGTGGTTCATCTCATCCTAAAATTGGCATCTAAGATCAATTGAGTGGCCTCTGGACACCTGTGGCTAGGAGGAAGTATGGTGTGGGGTGACTAACATAAAATTACACATCTGATTTTGACATGTCTGAGTTCAGATGAGAGAAAACCTTCCTTTGATGACTGTGTTTACTCAGAGTAAGCCTTACTCGCATCTTCAGGCCGGACTTAGCTCTGTCTTGGATGTCCAGAGACTCTCCAGAGCATATTATTTTCTCTTTTTTTCAGAGCTATGTGATGACTGTCACTCTTTTTGGAAAGAGAAAATCTGGGGATCATTGCAGTTGTGGGTTGCAAAGGTGAGGGTCTGGGAGATCTGCCAGGGTCCCATGAGAAAAGGCAGGCCCTCCCCCCAATGAGCTGTGAGGTCCCTTGGTGCTGTGAGGGGTTCCTTTCTGCCCAGCTGCATCTGCAGAGCCAGATGGCTTAATACTGCTCTGTGTAGGCACTGTAGATATTTTTGCCATCACTGAAAAAATAGTTTAGTGGAAGCCCCTGGGCCATCATCAGGGGTCATGAACTTCCTAACTGATAAGCAGCAATGACAACCTAGGTGAGGCAGCAGCTGTACCTGACTGCTGAGTCTGAGCACACATGACTGCAGGAGAATTAATCCCAGACAGTGAAAGCACATCGCATGGAGCTGATTATTCACTGCATGTAGCAGAACAGGTGGTCTGCTGTCAAACAGAAGGACAAGTGCTTTACCCTCTTGGAGGCTGGAATCCACAAAATGACATTTCTTTTTCTTTGGCTGCTCTGGCAGAGAGAAGGGTTTTCTGAGCTCCCTTGGGGAGTTCAAAATCAGGAAACATGGAGGTCCTGATGCTTCACTCCTGATGGTTCACTCAGTGCAGAACACAATCAAGGCTCAGTGCTGTCCCAGGGTAGCAATGACAACGCTGCTATCCATGCAGGCAGCAGCAAGGGTGGAAGAGGGCTGTGCTGCCTGCCCCATCTTCTCCCCTCTCTGCATAGCAAGTACTATACAGCATCAAAATAAATACATTTTTATCATATGCAAGAGGCAATTTAGGTGACAGTGTTATTCTTGTGGGATGGTAGGTTTGCAGGGGGATAAAAAAATAAAATAAAAAAAAATAAAAGCAAACCTGCCAGGGATTAAAATTGTGATGGCTTTTAATGTATTTCTCATCCTAGTATTTAAATTTCGTGTCTTGAAGGTGCATCTGACAAAAAAAAAGTGACAATCATCAAATTGTAAATCAAATGGGAAAAACAGAGTAGGTCAATAGAAATAAATAAGAGGGATAGTCCACTGGGTGGGATGGAAAGTGGTTACTCTGAAACACACATCTTTCTCCTCCCTATAATCAAAGACATTTAATTGCATAGAAAGACACAGGTGAAGTGACTTATCCTGAGAATGGTCATTGTCCACTGCACCACAGTAGCTGCATCAAACTAAACTGTGACAAAACACACAGCAAAAGAGTCTCTCCGGGTTGCAGTTCTGGGTATTGTTTCCCACTGTCCCCTGACTGAAATATGCTATGCACCAGAGAAACTTATACCCACAAGCCTCTTACTACTCTCATAAGGATTCTCCTAGATATTCAAATTTCTTAACAGTACTTGCCTTCTTCCCAATCAGGTAGTCTGGTAACATCTTCAGAGTTAGTATTCTCTACTATGAGCTCCTCCAATCCCAGGGCAAACCATACAACCAGGCTTTACCTTCGCAAACTCTGCAATTCTCCCTGGAAGAGATGCTGGTTCTTAGTCCCCTACATACCACAGTGAACTCTCCAAGTCATCTTTACTCCTTGGTGCAGATAGATTTGACCTCTGGCCTTGAAAGATCAAAGGCTACGGCCTGACACCATTCTACTGCCTAGCTTCCACTTCATTTGTTCTGTTTATATGGCCACTATTTTCCACATCATTGACAAGACACTGGTTGGGTGATTTGTCACAAGGTTGACAGTTATAGACTGTAATGTATATAAATAGCCCCTGTTTTTTAAGGTAATCAATGGAAAAATGAGGCTCAAAGTCTGAACGGCTATGAATGTATGTATTTATTCCTGCCTTTTGCAGACACAAGGGGCAGGGGTCTTCACTGGAGACTTCCACACAAAACATATTGTATAGGCCATCAGTAAGCCAAGACCTTAGCTGGTGTAGAGGAACAGCAGCTCTCTTGGTGACACAAGGGCTGTCTTTTTATACCAAACCCTATTTTGCCATCAAGAACTGTGCTGTGCAGTTGTGCTACCTCTGTAAGATGGGGTCTGTAATGTGCTCAGGTGTCTGAGGCACCCTACAACTTCAGGGCAAATAGTCATCAAGCCCAGTGTCCAGCGTCTACTGATGGGTGCTTACAAAGAGAAATAAGGATGTATTTCATACTGCTTCCAAGCAATGAATTTCTTTTTTCTTGAGCTAAAAGGTGCAGACAGATTCTTGTGATTAATAGCCACAAAAGAACTTGACCACTCTAAAATTATTTGTTTCCTTTATCCATTTGCTTTTGAGTCTCCTATACCTTGGGAACCGTGGTATCTTTTGGCAAGAGATTTCAGTTTAATGACATACTATATGAAAAGTGTTCTCTTAGGTTCATTTCAAACTAATGCTTGATGATATTGCTGCATGACTACCACTGCCTATATGATAAGACATAAACCAGTACTATTTTTCTGTTCCTCTTTGCTGCACTATTTGTGAATTTACAGGCCTTTATCTTTAGCTCTCTCTACCACTTTTCCAAGCCCAAAAGTACTCTGTTCAGTTTCCTCTGTTTTCTGAAAGCCTTTCTATACCTTTGATCATCTCTGTCTCGTCTCTCTTCTCCGGTTTTTCAAGATTAAGTCCTCAGAACAACTCAGAATCTCAAAATTATGAGTGCACAGAGGCTTCTACAGCAATGTAATGAAGTCTGCATTTTATTTTCAACCACTTCTCTTAGATATCTTTATGTTCACTTTGCCTTTCTCATCACTGCTCAGCATAAGCCAATATTTTCAGAAAAACATCCTCAGTGTCTCCAGCATCTATTTCATGGCAGAGACAAGCACTTTAAAAGCATCACTGTGCACATGTAGGTAGGCTAATTTTCCCCTCCCCGCTATCCCCACTATTCTCCTTGCACTAATTGTCACTGAATTTCATCTGCCACTTTAATGCTATATAATTCAGGACCCCAATGTCTTTCTGTAGTCTATTATAGTTGACTCTGGAGCTGGTTCTCCTGAATGTTTTGTGTCATCTGCAAGTTGTGGCACTTGAGTATCTGTCATTTCTGGGATGAGCTGGGAGGAGGCTGGGCAGCAGAGGTGCAAGCACAAACCTGCATTACTGTGAATCTGGCCTCTGGTTTTCTCCAGTTCTATACCAAGGAGTCTGAGTTTCCACACGGGGTTGGTGGGGACTTGCTTAGTCTGTGGAGACAACAAAATGGAAAGTAGCACAGCATGGGCTGAAAGAGGAGCTGTTACATATTGCACGCACACCATGGGCTTTTTATGGCCTTATTAAAGTCAATGGGAGCTTGCCATCTGCTTTATCGGGGAGGCACCAAGGTATAAAAATATTGCACCCTGTTTAGATGGTGCTTTTTTCTGAGCATTGAGTGATCTTTGTGGTAACCCCTGAAGTAGGTACGAGTTATCACTTCTGTTTTTCAGGAAACTGAGAGTAACGCAGAGATTTCAGTGATGACTGTCTCTCAGGTGGCCAAGTGTGTCTGAGTGGAGGGAATGAGAAGCAGATGAGGGAATTCTTGGCAGCCTGTCTTATGTGACATCCCCTATCAGCGGGTCCCTATTTCTGTCTGACTTTGTGATCTCTTGTTCTCAATCTTGCAACTCCAATGCTTCACAGTAAGCTGGGAGTCTGCCAGGAAGGCTGTGAGCTAACTAGGTGACAGTGATAGTGAGACACAATAGCAGAAGCTGTAATAAGCAGTATTGATTTTGAATAAACACGTGAGTAATATTGACTTGGAGAAACTGTCTCATAACAAGTGGCAGAACTGACTGGCTCTAAAGGATGGAGAAGTGGCAGTTGCTTTCTGGAACTGGATAAGGAAGGTTTCAGTCACAGATACAAAACCACAGTTTCTTTCCAGCATCCTGTTTCTCAGTCCCATTGGTAGATTTAGGTACCTACCTTCTACCTACCTTTAGGTAGAAGAACCACAGGGCTTTGTAACTGAGTGAAGAATATAGGAAGTGTTTTAAAGACATTGGTAGAAGGCGGGGTACAGGGAACAGAGCAGTGCAAGCAAGTGACTGAGTGAGCCATGGTCCAGTGCTCAAGAAGAAACTGACATCTGAAGGTGCAGAATTGTTGAGGGGAAAGAGAAGAAAGGTTTTGCTGAAGCATAGCTGTGAGAAGCTGGAAATGCCAAGCAGTGAAAACTTAGGACTGTGATTTTCCATCTGTGGTTGACAAAGAGTCCCCTATAGATCCTNGGACAAGGTGCTGAGGAGCATGGTTTAGTGTTTGATAGGAACGGTTGGACTCGATGATCCAGTGGGTCTCTTCCAACCTGGTTATTCTATGATTCTATGAGTCACACCTGGATAGAGCAGCCTGGATACCTTCTCACAAAATTCCTACAGTAGACTCCTGTCCTTCTTATTTACAATGCAACAATCTTCTCTCTTTTATTCTTAATGGCACCTCATCATTTTGCATAGTCAGTTGCATAAGATTCCTATGGTGACACCATTTCTGGAAAAGGAATATGGAGGAAATGTTTGTATATTTTTTTGAATAATAGTAACTGGAAGAAAACACAGGGGTAAAACTTTTGCCTGTGGTCAGGCAGCTCTCAGCAGTCTACACGATTGTAATCAGCAACCCACAGCAGGGAAAAATTATCTGACACATGGACACCAACAAGATCTCACAGGTGTCACTGCTTTGGGCTCCAGCAAAAAATCCCCTCACACTGAGGCCAGTATTCTTCGTAAGTCATAAGTGCTTCTGCCCACAACCCCACAACACCCACAATTTCAGGTCTCCACCCACACTGCTCTTATGTCCCTTCAGGACCAATGGAGATGTGCCATGGACTCAGTGTACTTTGGATTGAAATTACCTGGAAGTAGCACTGAAATTAGTCAAATGATATGCAGTGGCAAATGGTCACTCTGATGGCTCATGCCTTGAACAAAGGTGGAAGCGCCTTAATACTTCTCCTTTCTTGATGAGCAACTTCAACATCTTTGGGTCAAGGAACCATCTCTCAATTCTGAGACTTGTTTTGGGTATCTTTCTGTCCTAGCAGACAAGCGTAGAAATGTTTCTGTTCTGGGTAGTGCTGTAAAATTACTTTAGAGGACTCGCCCAGGCCCCAGAGATCATCAGGTGCCCATGGATCTCTACATGGAACCTAGTCTTCCTGATATTCCATGGATATATGGATTTTACTATGTGTAGTAAAATTGTAGATGCTGTGCACAGTAATAAAACCACTGAGATCCTCTGCATAAAAGCTCAAAGAAAGGAAAAGTAGGGCATCTGGGAGGCAAAATCCCTGATCTTTTACAAACTCCCTAGTTGTTCTTTCTGTATGGCAGCGAAAAGGCTGCTGTGTGCAACAGGGGTCTGCTGAAACAAGGTCATTCCTTCTGCACATGCATATTCAGAGATTAAAGAGAGAGCTTTGAAATATTTTCAGAAAAGGGGTCAATTATGTAGATTTTACATGGCTTATTATTAAGGCCAAAACTCACATCATTTTCACAAAGGCTGGAGGATACCAAAGCAAGGGTGTAAAGGCCTGAGTCCAAATTTGCCAGTAAGAAGGGAGGGAAAATCAAAACATTGTTAATTATGTCCTCTTGAGAAAGGGCTTGTGGTGCTAGGGATTCATCCCAAGAGGGTAATTTCAGGGCTACAAGTTGTAATATATATTATTGCTAGTCTAAGCAGGAGTAGGGAGGAACTCCGACTGTGGCACCTTCAGTAGCTTTGTGCAGGGGACTTTACTTGTAAATTAAACAGCCTCTTCCGAGGAAAATGATATCCTTTCCCCAACCTTTCTGAAGTCTTCAGCACTAATACAATAATGAGTTCAAAGGAAACTGAACAACAATGATTTCTCTGGACTTTGCAAACTCTGAGAAAATTTCTTACAAAGGCTGTTAAAGAAAATGGAGGAATTTGATGAAAGGTAAAGTATTGTGTCATTGATTTAAAAACTAGCTAGGACAAAAAACCCACAAACCCCCAAAAACCAGAGCAGTAATAGCTAGTTAGTTATTACAATGCCAAAAGCCTAACAAAAAGGTATCAGAGGGAACATATTGGCCATCTTTTCATGCACAAATTAAAGGTATTCACTTAGAGGAATTAAGACTATTATATTTCTCAATTTTAGTTCCCCATCCAGGGTTTGACGTATTTCTTCAGTCTGGGAAGGAATGTTGGGACAGACTGAGAGAGTTGATTTTGTTCAGTCTGGAGAAGACTGTGGAGAGACGTTATAGCAGCCTTGTAGTGTTTAAAGGAGACCTACAGGAAAGATGGGGACAGAGTTTTTAGCAAGGCCAGTTGTGACAGGACAAGGAGTAATGGTTTTAAACTAACGGAGGGGAGATTTAGTCTGGATATAAGGAAGACATTTTTTACAATGAAGGTGGTGGAACACTGGAGCAGGTTGTTCAGGGAGGTAGAAGAGAACCCATACCTGGAAATATTCAATGTCAGATTGCAGGTGCCTGTGAGCAACCTGATCGAGTGAAAGATGCCTCTAGTCCTGCAAGAGGGTGGTGGACTAGATGACCTGTAAAGGTTCCATCCAACCCAAAGCACTCTATGATTCTATAAAAATTATGTCCCTTTCTTGTAAATGTGCTTTTGTCTTCATAGTTTCTACAGTGAAAAAAGGAGAATGGATAATGAGTGGGAATGATCAACACTATACCTGGGCCAAAGATTCGCTGTATGTATAGTGTTACATTTGGATAGCAACTGGATGCTAATGAAAACTTTAAACCCTGATAAATCACCTTGCTGTTCCACAACAGATCACAAAGTGATGGTACAAAATAATTTGTCAATGGAAAAGTAGCTTTCAAATAAAGATTTAAAGATCATGAACACATATAACTTTCCAGGAGAAATAGTCAGTTTTCTCAAAAAACTAAAGCATTTGGACCCAAGTAGTGTTTTCCAGAGAAAATTGTGGTCTTTTATGATGTACTCAGCTTATATCAGAGGGAGAAACATTTTCTGATCAGCTGTGTAGATCCTATATTCCTGACATCCTAGTATGAATTATCTAGGAATACAGAAATGATAGGGTGTGCTTTAGCGCTTTTCTTCTAGAGTTGTCAAAACATTTTACAAAGGCATTGATGTCTCTTTAGCATAGGAAGGCTGATGAGACTGATAACTGAAGGAGGTACCTAAAGCTATCATGAGATCCTGGAAGGCAATCTGAACATCCTAACTTTCCAAGCAAGAGCCCTTTCCAGTAAATTGTGTGATGTGTTATTATCAAATGAAAATCTCTGAGCTGATCCTTTAGAGCTGGTAAAAAGAGGCGATGAATAGTCACAATTAGGAAGCTAATTTTGACTTTTGCTAAAGAGGAAAAATATAGGACTACCCGTTAATCTCCAAACTGAATCGAAGACTATGCAACTCTGTGTAAGCATTGTTATTTTCCTTTATCAGCAAGGCATTGTTTTGTTGCATGAAATCTGTATGTTCAATAGATTTGATTTTCCAAGCAGCTGGGTTATCTTGCACTGTGAAGGCTCTCTCTTAATCTCAATTTCTGTGCTGTTCTCAGCGCCATTCCCAGCTGTTCAGAAATGAGCATGGTGCTTTCATCTTTCTTTTTGTGCTCTTATTAGGTGTGACAGTTTCAACAATACCCGTATGTAGAAAAATATGCAAGTTTTAATTTGTTTCTTAAAAATGTGATTGTCAAAAAAAATATAGGCAGATAGATGTTGCTTTTAAATAATAAAAATCCTGCCATGATCATGCAACAATGATGTAATTCCTTAGAAAGATGGTGGGTTTTTTTTCAGATTGCTGTGACATATAATTGCAGCCAATCCTTATTTATCCTCAAGAGACAAGGGAACAGAAAAAAGCTGAAATATGCATAGTTTGACCATAGGTGCTTTTCAAGTGCTAGTGACGCACAATTAGGATTAATGTATGTATCTGATCATTTGACTTCTAGTTAATGTCTTTTGAGACACTAGACTGTAGATTATGCACCTTTTTTGTGTAAAGAAACCCATTGCTGGCATGAGGGGTACGTGATTTTAGAGAGCACCTACCGTGAAGTACCAACACAACAGGAGAGAAAGGGGGAGCAAAACTGTCTGGGAGGATGGAGTGCTTCAATGGAAACTCTTTGCTCTGAAACTAAATAGCATTTGATGTTACAAGCAAGTGCTTAGAAAACCAACTTGGAAATGCCTGAAAATTAGTGTCAGCCTCGCAACTATCCTGGAGGCTGAGCATCTGCAATGGGAGAGACAGATCTCTCTGCCTGCTTTCCACACTCAGTGTGTTGCCATTTTTGCTTGAGTTTGCTTTCTTTCAATGCAGAGGAGACCTTCACAACCTGGTCCCTGTGAAGGCAGGACAACCAGTCTCCTACAGAGAGGGCCAAGCGTGTTAAATCATGAGATATGATGAAGTGGTAACTGTACATAACCTTGGTCCAAACATTCTTCCCTTAACAACCCTGGGGAATGGAGCAAAGGGAAAAGTGATATGCCAAGAAGCAGGAAGCAATGTGTTCAGGAGTGAGGATTAGATTTGCAAACATACCTGCATTTGTATTTCTTACTAGTACAAACCAACTTCCCTTGTTTAAAGTTGACTGTGTTGTCAGTGGTTTAAGTTAACAAGCTGCACTTCAACCAGGGCAAATGACAAGTCATCTCACAGCCAGCTGCGCTACAGGGGTGCTAACCCAGGAGCCAGAAAGTACTTGACCCACTGTTCTAAATCCAGCAGACACAGCTCTGATAAACCTTGCATCGCTCCATCAGGAAAACAAGAGGATGGTGCCTTTTCTGGACCACTGTCGCTCTCCTGCCTTTGTAACAAAATGGCTTTGACAAGGAAATCCTGGTATTATGCAGAAGGAATGAACAATTGCTCTGGTTACGTCATCATCAGATCTAAACTAATGTCATTTGGATAGGAAGGTTCTATTCCCATCGGCTGGAATGCTGTAAAGAAACTAAGACAGACAAGTAGTTATGAAACCAGCCTGTAGTCTGTTAACTATTGGGTATTTTCCTGTTTGCCTATTGCAACCATGTTTATGAGATAAGCATTGGGAGAATACAGAATCACTGTGAACTCTGTCAACATCTAAGCAATCATGTATTGGACAGCTGCATTTTAGAAGATGTAGAGATGCTGAAGTTTTACGTATCTGAGGCTACAATAAGGACTGTAAATAATTTTCGCTTTGTATATGAAGCTCAGGAAAGCAACTGATCTACCTGTTCTACGATATTAAAGGTTTATTGGTAAAGGTTTGACCTACAGTCCAAGACTCTTGGGTTGGGCAGCCCAGGGCAAAAGACACCTTGCGTAACGGAGTTTACTGAAGTATTGTAACATAATAGATTACCAGAAAATCATTATTTTGCTAGTGCAAGTGCGCTTAAGGGTTTTTTTCTATATAAGAAAAACTTAAAATTCAATTTTTCCTTTATGCTGAGGTTGTTTTTCTAACCCAATATCTCCCAGATAAATAGCCACACCAGCTTTAGGAATTGGGGAATGGATTTGGGTTTGGAGAAGCTATGGAAGGATAGCAGTATCTTCACTTACTACTGCTAGATAAATCATCACACAAAAATATAGTCTGCATGTCTGACACTAGCGCTTATAGTCTGCATTGCTGCAGGAGTAGTTTTCCTTGGATGAGACAATTTTACCTTCCAGGTGGTTATCACTACTGGGTAATAAATCCAATGATGTTTCTAAGTGACCTTTTAAAATAAGGACCATTTAGTTATTCTTGAGACACTGATTTAGAGCACACCAGCAGTGAGATTTCTGCATCCTGATATGGTTTTCTGCCTGTTTCAGGTCTATGTCTGTGACACAGGTTGCTGTTCTCTTGAACATGTGGTATTTGTGAGGGAAAGGCAACAAAGTGGTGCACTCCACAGCCCACTGGTGAATTGATGCCAGGACAGGACAGGCTGCCCAGGCAAGGGTGCTAAGCCCAGTGGCCTCACTCTCACCTTTTCAGAGTCTAGTACAGTTATAGCTGGTATTGATTTGGATGCCCTGTTAACAGGTTATCCAAGTCTATAAGGAGCAGCTTTCTAATGTTTTTTACTTACAGGGGAAAAAAAAAGAGGATCTAAAAATGTACTTGTGCCTGGCAGGTTTGCTCTGCAGAACTAATCCTTCACATTTCTTTTGCATCTTCCATCTGTGATTTCATGGTTAATTGACTTATCCATGCAATGTTCCTCTGAGGCATAGATTATCTCCACTTTCAGGATGATAAAACCAAGTGCGTAGGGGTTTGTGACATAACTTGCTCTAAACCCTCAAGGGATTACAAGGCAGGGAACAGAGCAGATCTAGATCCCTACTCCACACCCCTAAGGTGAGCTCCCTCTCCTTGTGGACACGTGCAAGAAATCATGCTCCATGTGGTTGAGAACCACCATGTGCTACACGCAGTGGACCTCAGCATTGACCGAAATGTCCAGACAGGATTTACTGGGTCTAGCCTTGGCACAAAACGTGGAACTGCTCTTGCCCCACACGTGAGACCTGAGACACAAGTCAGGCCAGTGGTCATGGAGAAATTCTATCGCCACTGTCACATGTTTGGCTTTATTTTCAGTCATCCCAACATCAATAACTACAACAGAGAACTGGTCATATTGATTGTGCTGATGCTTTGAAGATCAATGTTTGTAACAGTCCTGCATAGAGGTCTACAGGGCAATCAAAGCTCAGTCCTCTAGTTGTAAGGTTGAACTTCATCCCTGTGAAAGCTGTGAGAGATTTCTTCCTGTTACGGGTTAGAGGGAGACACACAATACATACTTTGGGTTAGGCCTGCATAATACCCCTAAGGGCTAGTAGAAGACAAACATCAACTTTATTTGAATCGACAAGTGATAATCCCCATCCAGAAGATTCGCTATTTCACAATTTCACTAAATTGAATCCTTTCTTAGATCTTCAATTGAGTGTTTGTAGAATGGTGCTGCCTTTTAAAATTTTTAATAAGGTAAAGAGGAAAGGACAGTAAGAAGTCCTAATGACCTCAGAAGTGTGGTAGCAGATTAAAAAACATCTGAAGAAACACTTAGAAAAATTGGGTTTCCAGTAGTCATTACATCCAGGTGATGCTAAGTCTTCAGTGCAAAGTGAATTAGCTGATTAACTTATTGAACTGCTGTCCACTACCTTTGCAAATAGCATGCACAACAGGCAGGTGTCAGAGAACTGATACAATTTGACCTCATCTCCTCAAACCACAATTTCTGACTGTTGTCTCATATTGTATGTAATCTACTATTATTTCAAAAATTTCAGCCCCATCAGCATGATGACTGGCTTTCTTGTCACATGCCAGGTAACTCAGACAATCATGGTTAGAAGATAATGAGCAAAAACCTTAACAAGATGTTTTCATCTTTGTTTCTGGCAGGCTCGTGGCTTGAGAAACACAAAGACCACATTTCTGTTTGGAAGATAGGAAACGTGTCACTTTATCCTAATACAGTTCAAGGAAACTGAGCCTTAGAAGTGCCACTTCATTCCACTTACTATAAAGAAATTATAATGAACCAGCCAAGCTGGAGCCAGGCACACTGTAGACATTTCAAGTAAGCTGAGAGGAATCCCACCTCTGAAGACTGACCCGGTTTGGTTAGTTTTGTTGTTATCACCAGCTGAAGAAAGATTGGGGTCCCTGAATTTTAATAGAGTCTAATAGCGGCATGAATTCCAGCATAAAATATTAATTCAGATGAAGCTTTGATGTAAGTGAGGATTGTTGCTTAGGCTGAAAACAGGCTGATGATATGTATTCATTATACGTACAAACTCTCCTGTGCCTTGCTGGGGATGCTATTCTGGCATCATTATTTTACATCTTTATTGACATTCTGGGAGATGGTTAAATGTCCCATTAGCCCAGTAAAGATGGAGAAATAAGGCAGCAGGGAGATCTAAGATTGAAAATATTCTTAGAAGAATATCTGTGTGACTGTGGCTCGTGCAGTGAGAGAAGCACCCAAAAGGGGGGTAGCACCTCTGCAGACAGCTAGAGCCCCTGCCCCAAAGAGTGGAATCCAGGGGGTGGAAGGGTTTGAGAGTACCAAGAGTTTAAATGAGCTGAATGAGATCAGAAAAACAGATGAACAAGAAAGCAAGTCCTCTGAGTCACTTTAGTCCTCCTCTTCTTTCCAGAGGCAATGAAACCTTGCTCAGGAACCATCACAGCTGGGACATTTAGTGACCAATAGCTGGTGGGCCAAAGGGCATCCCCAGGCAAGCCAGGAGCTCACAGAGGATGATAACCTAAGGAGGGGCTCACAGGAGCCTGCTGAAGCAGAGATGTATGTATTTAGAAATATCCATTACAGCACAGGGCAGCAACACACTACTGGTATGAGGTGAACACAATTTTTATTTTGGGAAGTGACAGGGAGCCCAGCAGAGCTATAAGGAGAGCTATACCATAAAGTAAATCTGACAGACATAGTGATGATTCTGAGTTTACGAACAGTTCATGGGCACTAGAGGATGGAATTCTTCAGGGTTTGAACAAACTAAGATGAAAAAAATACTTAAAATGAAAAAATGTAGGATTATCATGGTGCATAGTTGCATCTTGCTTCCTTTGAGTCCTGTTTTCAGGCATCTGGTCATATAATGAGAGGTAGTCTGTCCCCATCCAATTAGGGACTTGCAGGATCTACCTCAGAATTTGTTGTGCAGGTGATTCTCCTGCCTACAGGACTTTTTCATGTTGATGTATGGTTTTAGAGCTGAGTAGCTGTGAAATTCTCCCCCAACCTTCACCCTCAGAGGGACCAAAACTGAGCAGATGTTTTGGAGAAAAGATGGTCTCTGGTTGCACTTTTCATTTTGGGTTCTGATCTACTCTAAAAATTTACATGGCCCTTAAAGGTGGTTAAAAAAACTCAGCATGATATAGTATTTTACAGGACTGCTTTTGGGTAACCTCAGCTCATTATTCCTTTGTATTTTACCAACTCTTTTCTTCCCCTCTGTCCCTGTCTTCTAGTTCTTCTATTTTCCTGCTCCTTGTTTCCTCTTCCCCAAGCCAAAATGACCACAGTCCAGGATTTGCACAGTTGTAATGACATTACACTTGAGAGAAATGGCTGTTTCTCACTTAATGCCTTTTCTGCCCTGCAAGAGCTGGGTCTCCTCTCCAAATACGTGTCTATAGAGCATCAAATGCATTTATGAGCATTTGCAGAACATCTGGGAGTCACCTTGATTCAGGGGTTGTGTTTTTACAGACATAAAGTGACTATAATCAGGTTTCTAACTGAGAGCATAATAGCTGTGATTCTGTGGAGTTGTAGCTTTGGGAAACAGTGTTTAATTTGACAGAGATATTAACAGGGATGGTAGTGGAGTCCTTTACATTGGAAAAACAGCTTCTGTTATCCTGTTCTATCGATTTGTTCTCGCAAACCAAACACACTCAGTGTTTGTTTCTTCCTACACTGTAGTGAACATTGTGCCCTGTTTGAATGGTTACTGAAGTGGATGAATAAATCATCTATCTGTCTGTTGAAAATGCATATATAGACCTAATGCTCTCGTAAAAGGCTTTGTATGTGTTTTGACTGCTAACATCCAGAACAGCAAATGTACCTTGGAGTGAAAGGGAAATATAACACCAGTTACTGCATAGAGAAGGAAGCTTCTTCGTACTTCCAGCACACAATTTAGCAGAAGAATAAGCAGGAATCTCAGCCTTGTGGCTGCACCCGCTGGAAACCAGGAGAGCCAAAGGTCATTTTTTCTGCCAGGGCAGAGACTCCAGAGAGCAGCTACTATTTTGAGTCTTTAAGCCTCATCTCTAATGCTCCCATTTTTCATCTACAGATCCTCAAAACATCTATAGATTCTCCTGGTGAGCCAACATGGAGGTAAGGGGGAAACAAAGTGGTCAAAGCCTCGTCCGAGTCACCGAGCCACAGTTTTGTCCTGGGGACCTTGCTGAGGCAGATGACCTCTTCTTCAAACACAGTGGTCTTCATCTCTGCTGGGTTGATCTGCTTGTGTGGTCAAGAGGCAGTTTTTCTTTCCTAAATGACCACACTGACGTAACAGGAATAAGGATTATAATGGCTGAGATCATTGATGTGTTGTAGAGATAAATGACTCCCAGTTGTTGGAGGAGGATGGACAGACCCTGATAACCGTGCTGGGCAGGGTAGGATGTTAAACTGGCTTTTTCTTAAGTCAGTCTCTCTCTCTCAACCTTGTACAGAGACCTGTGAACTTCAGATATGATTTTTTTTATGTCTGCCTTCCAAATCTGGAAGGCAGCTAAATCAATCTTATTAATACCTTGATAATTTAATATTGTTTTTCTCTCATGGAAAAAGCAGAACTTTTCTGGAAAAATCAAGTCATTAGAGCCTTAAGGACAAACTCCAGAAAAGTAAGTGGCGTTTCCAGCCCTCACTAGAACTGGTGTCATATCAGGATAAGTTGGCAAATGATTTTGACAACACTTACTCATGCAAATGCTGCATCAATGGAACAGCTTGCAAAGAAGATGGATCTGCCCCTTGTTTACTTCCCCAGGGGCGGGTCCCTCACCCTTGAAACCACAGGGTATATCTCAAAGGACTGCACCAGCAATCTCGGAGAGGAAAACCTTTGTTGGTTTTGAATATACACCCTATAACCAGCAACATATAATCACAGCTCCAGATTCTCACTGCTGCCAAAGCAACACACCCAGTACAGCATAGTTCCTCCCCTTGCATCACTGACAAAGCTGCCAGCTGAATTGTGCCTGTATCTTTAGTACCGTGGAGCTTTACCAAGCAGGAAGCACATATAAGTTTTCAGGAACACAGCAGCTCTTGCAATGCTCAAAAAAAGACCCCAATACCTTGCCACTGGCCAGTAAGAAGAGCATTTCACTCTAGAAATTGTTGCTGAGAATCTGGTCTTTCAGAGAACAAAGTGATTTATACACCAGGAGGTGACTTCAGAACAAGAGCTGAAAGTTCACAGGTTTTAACCCTGTTTATAACTTAATCTATAGGTGCAAAGGTAGTGCCATTCCAGAGAGGATGCACCCAAACATCAACACAACCTGCAGTTTGTGCCATGCCGCTCGTCCCTGTGCCTTCTGGAGACAGGAGTCCCTAGGCAGGCAGTGCTATGAGCTGCACCCAAATGGGTGGGTACCTGCACTCCATGTCAGTGCAGGTCTCAATTCCTCTTGTCATCCTTTAAAAAGAAATCAGCTTTCTCATCATCAGGGGGTGCAGAATCTGCTTCCCCTGCACAGCCCTGGCAGTAGTGGATGGGACTTAGTCACACACGGCTCCTTTGCCTTTTCCTAAAGTATGTTACATAAAAAGGCACATCAAAATATTCATAATTTGGGCTTCTGGGTGGTTTGACCCTCTTTTTTTTACTATTAATTCTTTAGGGAAAAAATGCAGAAGGAGAAAGGCATTACAGGTCATTTTCAGTTGTGTGTTTTTCCTGGATGAATGAAAAAGATTTATTTATTTATTTCCATAACACAGAGAATTAATTGTTGAAAGCAGCTATTTTTAACGAGGAGAGGGGAAAAGCCCTAACATAACCTGGTTCTTGTAGGCCATAAGAAAATCTTACCCGGATTTAGATAACCCGTGAAGAGTTTGTCTTTGTTACTATATCAGTAGACTTGTAGTAAAAGACACAATCTAAACACAGCAGAGACAGGCTAGAAAACTAGAGCACACAACAATTTCAGTTTTCTCCTCACCCCCCGCGACCTGCTGCAGGCATCAGTCCTGATTTGCAAATGCCACTTTTGTGAGGGTTGTGTGCTGGTTCCTACTTTTATTCACAGAAGAGAAATGACAGCCAGGGGAAAACTGGAGAAGCAGCGATGAGACAAGCACGGTAGCAGTAATATTCATATCATTTGGAGGCAAATGTTTTGCTTATGGAAAGTATGCAACAAAAATAAAAATGCGAGCATGGAAGGCGCTCTGAGTGTTAAATATTCATTAGTATTCCCCACGTTGGCTGTTCTAAATATAAGATATGTTTCAGTGCAGCTCCGGTATGTGACTGGGATGTTTCCCCCTCCCTTATATGATGCCATAGACATTCAGATGGAGGGATGTCACCATGGCAACACTGTGATGCTACCTTTTGTTTGCTGGATAAAATGACCAGTTGTGAGGTCAACCAGCAGCATAGATACAACTGAGCTGTGGCAGCTCCTATTGTCCCAGCCATCGGCAGATCTGGGAGGTGGCAGGCAGGAAATGATGGTAGCTCTTTGCATCAGAGGGCAAAGAGATGGGGTCCAAATCCAGACTCCCCTGCTCTTCAGGTCTGTAACACACAGCACAACTTGGCTCTGTACTGGGATCCCTACTCCAAAGGTTAAGAATGGTTTCTATTTAGTCCATGCTTGGATGCACCCACAGCAGACGAACAAGAGGAAAGCTGAGGGTTCAGATGTATACTATAGAGTCTGGCTGTTCCTAGGACCCTCAGCCAATAGCTTAACAGTGCATTTAAGGCTTTGGAGGGCAATTTTCCCCACTACTAGTTACCTTGGGGCAAGATTAAGCTCCAGAGTCAGACACCTAAATTCAGCCATTTACTACTACTTGGCTAAATGACAGCAGGTGTCTCTACTTTCATTCTGGTTCTTAGAGGTCTGTCAATGCAGCCAGCAGAGCCTAGGAAGAGATTCAGCTCCAAGGAGGACATCTATCTTGCTCTGCTGTCTAGATTCCCACAGACATTTAGATTATGATAACTTAAAGGGGTTTCAAGGTACATATCTTGCTCCCATGATTAACTAAAGAGCCGAGAGAAGCTATATTCCCAGCTTAAACACTTCTTCTAGGATGAGGTGGGTTGAACACAGAACAGGATGAACCTCTGCAACATCTGTGTGAACTAGACAAGTGGGTGTCCTCTTCCGCAGATGGAGAATTTGAGATACACTGGGTGTAGCTGACCAGGCTCTGAGGCAAATGCTGCTCCCCTCCCCAGAGAGAAGATGAGAAAGCAAGTGTTCACATGCTCATTTTGCCTATTTAGTGCCTTTGATCTGAAAATCGCAGGAGCCGAGGCTGTCAAACAAGTCTGTGATAATTTGAGTATTGCCATGAGTCGCAGCGCAGAGGAGGAACAAAATGTCACACCGTGGCACACGCTATCACAGCACCACTCTCCTGGTTAGAGCAACTAAACCTTTCATTTTGAAGTGAGGATAAACTTCTCTGGCTCCCACAGTTGTAAAGTTCTTACTCTGAATGGGAAAGGGGTTTGCATACAGGCTAGATGTATACAGAGAGTTGTTCTCCTGCTCCTGTAGCACATGAAAGACAGGTTGGTGGTTGCATAGGTTAAAACAGAGTATCTACCCAGATACTAGTATAACTCAAGTCCTACCTGCATGGAGATTGAGACAAGGATGAAATATTATGCCAAATCTTCTTTCAGCCACTGTTGTTCCAGCTCTTACTCTTGCTGGAAATTGCCAGCCTTAACACTTCCCAGGGAGTCACACCAAAATTTGCCCAGGCAGAGCCAGATGGTTTTCCCAGCACCACTGGTGAAGGTGGATGTGGACAGACCTCACTGTCATATACCACTTTACCTGTGGCTTTCAGTAATCCTCTGTGGGAGCTCATAACTTGTCCAGGGGCTCAAAGCATCCTCCAGGGTGTACCTGGGGGTCACAGCCTGTGCTCCCTAGATGGGCAAGCTCACCGCCAGCTCACAGCTGTGATGAGGGGTGCTGCTCAAGCATCATCCTCTTTCCCATTCCTGCTCATCCTGCTGAGCTGGGCTCTGCTCTGACTCATGCAGTATCAGCACAATTCCCCAATCCACTCAGATCAGAAAGGCTTTGAGTGCTGCTGAACCAGAAATGCCCTGGCTCACTTTTCTGGTCCCAGATTGAATTACTCTTTTGGTCTTTAGGAAATCTACCTTTTTTTTTTTTCCACTAGTAAACAGATATAACATAGGAAACCTCATGAGGCACTGTGATCTGGCCTAGTTCGACGCAGAAGCAAGCTTTAAAAGAGAACTGGGGATTTATATGCTGCTGTGGGTATACCATCCACATTATCATATTGCATTAAAGCTGGCCCACATGGCCCAACATCTACAAAATTCCAAATGCTCCTCTCTGTTTAGGTTCTTCTTGACACTTGGAAAACTGAATTCCCCCAATGATTCGAAGGACAGAATAATGGCATAAACACCTCAGTGAGCATTGGAAAACCAATGGATGTAATCTATTTGGACTTCTGTAAACCCTTTGACACTGTCCCCCACAACACCATTCTCTCTAAACTGGAGAAATATGCATTTTATTGGCGGACTGTTCAGCGGATAAAGATTGATTGGATGGTGACATTTAGAGAGTCATGGTCAACGACTCGATGTCCAGATGGAGATCCATGACAAGTGGCGTCCCTCAGGGGTCCATACTGGGACCAGTACTGTTTAATATCATTATCAATGATATAGGCAGCAAGATCAAGTGCACCCTCAGCAAGTTTGCAGATAACACCAAGCCCAGTGGTGCAGTTGTCATACCAGAAGGAAGGGATGTCATCCAAAGGATCCTGGATAAGCTGGAGAAGTGGGCATGTGAACCTCATAAGGTTCAGCAAGGCCAAGTGCAAGGTCCTACAGATGGGTCAGGACAATCTGTGGTCTCAATACAGGCTGGGGGATGACGTGAATGAGAGGAGCCATGCGGACAACTTGGAACGTGCTTATTGATGAGAGAAGCTTAACATGAGCTGGCAATACAGGCTTGCAGTGCTNCCCACAACACCATTCTCTCTAAACTGGAGAAATATGCATTTTATTGGCGGACTGTTCAGCGGATAAAGATTGATTGGATGGTGACATTTAGAGAGTCATGGTCAACAACTCAATGTCCAGATGGAGATCCATGACAAGTGGCGTCCCTCAGGGGTCCATACTGGGACCAGTGCTGTTTAATAACATTATCAATGATATAGGCAGCAAGATCGAGTGCACCCTCAGCAAGTTTGCAGATGACACCAAGCCCAGTGGTGCAGTTGTCACACCAGAAGGAAGGGATTTCATCCAAAGGATCCTGGGTAAGCTGGAGAAGTGGGCATGTGAACCTCATAAGGTTCAGCAAGGCCAAGTGCAGGGTCCTACACGTGGGTCAGGACAATCTGTGGTCTCAATACAGGCTGGGGAGTGATGTGATTGAGAGCAGCCATGCAGAGGACTTGGAACGTGCTTATTGATGAGAAGCTTAACATGAGCTGGCAATACAGGCTTGCAGTGCTGAAGGCCAAATGTATCCTGAGCTGCATCAAAAGAAGTGTGGCCAGCAGGTCAAGGGAGGGCATTCTCCCCTTCTACTCTACTCTTATGAAACGCCACCTGAGGTATTGTGTCCGCTTCTGGAATCCCCAACATAAGAAAGATATGGAACTGTTGGAACAGATCCAGAGGAGGGCTACAAAAGTGATCAGAGGGCTGAAGCAACTTCCACACAAGGACAGAAAGAGAGCTGGGCTTCTTCAGCCTGAAGAGGAGAAGATTTGAAAGAGACCTTATAGCAGCCTTCCAGTACTTAAAGGGAGCCTACAAGAAAGTTGGGGAGGGACTTTTCACGAGGGCATGTAGTGATAGGATTGGGGGGAATGGTTATAAATTGAAGAGGGGTAGATTTAAACTAGGCATTAGGGAGAAATTCTTCACAACGAGGGTGGTGAGACACTGGAACAGGTTACCCAGGGAAGTTGTGGATGCCCCATCCCTGGAAATGTTCAAGGTCAGGTTGGATGGGGATCAAGGTCTGGTCTGGTGGTAGGTCTTCCTGCCCATGTCATGGGGGTTGGGACTGGATTATCTTTAATGTCTCTTCCAACACAAACGATTCTATGATTCCATCTTTCACAGATGCAAAGACTTTTAAACCTCACACCAGAGTCTCACACAATTTTGTACAGCAGGAAAATCACACTTGAGTTTTACTGGAGCTTGGGATTTCTGCTGTCATTTATTAAAAGTCTTATCGAAGTCTTGTAAATACCAACAGCAAAACATATTCATATACATCCAGCAAGAAATAGATGAGACTTCCAGCATTATACAATGTCTCCTTGGCTCCAGAAAACTTATCTCTGCATTCAATATGATACGATCAGATTTGCTCACATTTAATAAAGAATCGAGTTTGGCTGAGAACAGTTAATTATCTTTGAAATTAATATTAATAACTGTGGGGGGCACCTCCCTTCCCTGTTTTTACCCCATTAGGAATAATAAGAAAAATGCCCTAAACCAGCAAGATCTACAGGATTGAAAGTATTGGAAGGGAGTGATAGAGAGGAAAAGGGATATGTGGGGTCAAACACCCTCATCTGTGTCACTGTCTAGGTGCATTTCTACTGACGCTTACCAGGACAAGGGTCCTGTCTACCTCTGGCTTCATTCCATGCTTTGCACTCTATGTCCTTGTACACCACCATGAACATATTCCTTCGCACCATCTCCATATTGGTGTATCCCTAAAAGCCTGTGTGGGGGTTGAAGGATTACATGGGCAGAGATGGTCCTTGCCTCGAGCAGCCAAAGCACGAATACATGGCAAGAGTAGAAGTATATGGAGGGGTGAGGAGCTACAGAGGACCTGAGGACAGGATTGTCCTTGTCTTTGGATACTGGGGGCTAATCGTTTTGGAACAGAGTCTCTCTCATTGGCCTTGCAGGAGCCTTGGTGGCTGGTTCAGAGCGAATGGCAGAGTTTTATATGGTGAAAGCTAAATGAGGTGAATCCCCATGTTCATCCAGGAAACATATGACAATATCAAGGGTTTAACCAGATCTGCTGAATCCCAGCTTGGTGCCTTAATCAGACAGCATATCCCCCCGAGCATGTAGCTTTGGGGCCTCAAAGAAGAGTAAGCATTAAAGGGCATTAGAAATTTTTGCCTGTGGTATGCTCCAACCAGCTCGACAGGGATTTTCTAACACTGAAAATCAGGTTCTAGAGGTGTAACAGGGTTTTTAATGTCATTTTTGGACAACCATTGGGTACTGGTATGTGGAGGGTTGTCCCCTGGGCCAGAGAAGAGAAGACTTTTTTTGCATCTGTATTAGGAAGTAGGGTGGCCCTGGGGGGAGCCAGCCTTCAGAGCAATGATGGGCAGATGGTGCTCATTTGACAATGCTTCAGAGGGATTTTATTTTGGACTGATTTAGTCTGGTCCCGTGGACTGAACTTTGAGGAATTTACAGGTCTGAAGTCCATTGTTGTTGGATTTTTCTCCAAAAGAGATTCTGTCTCAGCATCACCCTGGGATAGAAACCAAAATGTGGGAAATGGGGCATTTAGGGAAATTTCCACAAAGGGATACTCTGATCTGAATTAAAATGCTAATAGAAATGCATTCAGTGAGTATCTTTGGCTGGTCAGCTTCGCAGGAACATATTCCTTTTGTTTTGCTTTTTCTTTCTTTCTTTCTCTCAATTCCCAGCTGACAATTGACAGGAACTCCCTTTCAGCGTGGGTTTGGTCACTCACTGACAGCAAACGCGCCCAGCAGAAAATTCTCCAACTGCTGGTGCTTCCTGAGCAGGGAAAACCACTTGGGCTGAAGCTTGGGATTAAGAATCCACCCCTTTAAGTCATTCCCAGGGAATCCGCAATCTTTCCATGGTGACGAAGTTTTCTTGGTTCTTTCCTAGCTAGCGCAGAGAGCTGATGAGCATCAGCCCCGCGCGAGGACGTTACCAGATTAAACCCAGCAGCACAATAGGCAGGGCAAAGTCCCACACCTTCCCATCGCTGCCACCGACCGGATCCCCACGACTGGGTTGGGATTGCTTGTCCTGTGCTGAATGAATTACGTAAGGCAGGGATCGTTTGTCAGCTGTGATGGTACAAACATAGCTGCAGGCAGATTATGCAGAGAGAGAGAGAGAGGAGGGAGAAGGAGGAAGGTCTCTCCAGGAACGGTGCTCCACGCAACTGAGGATTGCAAGTTGGCAGGTTGGCGGCTGGCTGAGTTGCCGTGAGGGCGTCACTGGCAGTCCCTGACATGCTCTTATTCATGTGGGATGCTTGAGAGAGGGACAAGAGACTAAGTTGGGGAACAAGGATTGGCATGAGGATCGGACCAAAATGGAAGGGCTTCTGTCTCCGATGAGAACGAAGGTAGGGCAAAATGTTAATGTCTTTTGAAGCTGCTTTTACCCGAGGAGGGGAAGGGGAGGCGTGGGGCTAGCTCTGTGAATAGGGGGCTTGCTGAGCTTTTGTCTCTTTTCCCTCCTCTCTGTTTTTTTCCTTTCTTCTTTTTCAAAACTATACTTGTGAATGTAACTCAGTGGAGGAGCGACAGTAGCCACCTCCAAGAGGGGAGTAAGCCATCACTCTTCCTTGACAAAGATGACCTTTGTAAATGAGTTTGCCTTTTGGAGTAGGCAGTAATATTTTTGTTTGAATTTCCAGTTGGAGGATCTCATTGTGTCTGTGTGTCTGTGCGCATTCCCCAGGGAGCCGTTTGGGGAAAGTGTACAGGGAGTGGTGGTGCTAGTGGGCTGCCCCAGGATGGTATTTTTAGCAGCAAGGGATGCACAGACAAGCAAAGAGGGTGCTTTTGTGCACAAATACCCCACCAGGGAGGAAGACTTGGTGGTGTGGACTCAGACCAGAAATCTGTAAAAGAGAAAGTGAGCGTGCAGACCTAAGGAATTGCTTCACTTGTCTGCTGTCTTCTCATGCTCCGAACTCTCTTTAAAGGTTTACAGTTAATCCTCATCATTAAAGAAACTTGAATTCCAGCAGGGAAAAGCCAGAGACAAATACAGTAAAGGTTTAGTTTGTAAAATCTCCTTCTGTGCTATTATTTCCGTGTGGTCCTAAAGGATAGACTGAATCCTGGTTGTATTTTATTTAGTCACTGTCTCCAAACCATGTGGTAACTGCCTTGAGTAAATCTTTCTGATTTTGGTCAATCACCACATGAAATCCAACCCTGTGTTATTGTATCCCAGGACTGGGAGAACTGGAAATCAATGACCATTCTTGCTGGCAACAGGGTATTTTCTTATGTCTCAAACACAAGCAGTTTTGAAGGTGTAGTCAGACCAGAGTTGTTTCATATAAATGCAAGACAAGAAAAAAATCTGAGAAATCGCCTGATCCAGCCCCTATACTGAAGCAGATCAGCTAGTCTGGTCTCCTCGATTACACCCCTGACATCTTTTATCTTAAATTAAAGGCTGTTCAATGACTGGAAGTATTTTCAATATTAAAAGGTAGAAAAGTGATTTAAATAATAATAATTCACCAGCAAATGTCTGTACTGTAATTCTCCAGGGGTGCAATTTTTTTTTCCACTTTCATTCAGCTAATTTTTGTCTTGCCCAATAAGTTGGGCATTAAAAACAGGACCTACCAACTTCATGTAGCTGTCTTACCAAGAATAATGCTAACGGGCAGTTTATAGAATGAAAGATTCATAAGGGTTTATAGACCCAGCTATTCATACCTCTCATTACTGAGGAATACACACATTAGTATTAGTCTTTGTAAGGCATTTCTCACTATTATGTTTTTTTTTTTTAATTGGAAAATAGAAAACACTAAACCTGCCCAACAGATCTTATTTGCATTATTAGAACAGATAAGTTTCAGTGTTTTTAGCTGATGTTTGAATCCTGCTCCTTTAACCAGGGTTGAATTGACTGCTGGAGGCAGTGTCTCCCAGCATCAGTGCACTATCAGGTTAACGCGTGGATTATAGTCAGACGTGTGTACTATCAGCACCTGCAGCATGCGTACAGCTATAAAAATGACAGAGTGAGGGAAGCGGACCGGGACTGGGTATTATGTTTGTTTATCTGACTTGCTTCATAGCTGCAGCTGGAATGTAAATCCTAATAATGCCATTCATAAAGTGTAATCTCAATTATGACTATCGGGCTATTTGAGTGATCCTATAGAAGAATCTATTTGGGAATGTAGACATGATTCTTTGGATCCCAATCTGCTCTAATATCAGAGAAGAGACAGATCCTTGTATATGGAAAAAGCTTCTTAAGTCAAAGTAATGCAATTTTTAACCATCATAGCAACATAGCAAATTGACTTGATGCCTTTGAAGATCAAGGTCCTGATGTTTCTGTTACATTGCTGTTAATCTGGAGTAGCTCCATAGCAGCTGATGGAGATATTCAATTAGATTCTGTGTAATAAATATCAGGATTTGTCCCTTACTTATTTACCTTTCAGAGAAATAAATACGGGAAGGTCACTTGAACAGATTTGAAAACTAATCTCATCTCCAAGATGCCTTGTAGCTGAGAGTGGTTCCCCACTCAGATACTGGAAAATAGCGTGTAAAATCTATAAGTCTCCAAATAAAACCTTAATATGTGATGACTGCAAAAAAAACTTGACAACAGTGAGGCTGCTGATGTGCTGAGACCCCTGCCTGTCACGCTCCCTAATATTGCCTCATTCTTTCCTCTCTACTCCCCCGTCTGTCTGATCCCATCTGTTGTCGCTTGTTTTACACTTAGGCTGGAACTGTTGGAGGCTAGTTGCAAGGTTTTTTGTCTTTTGGCTTGTATGGTGATGGGAAGGATGGTGGTTTCCTGGTCACCTCTGGCAGGGCTGCCTGGAGTGAGCCTGGACTGTCTGTGAGTTCCAGAATTTTAACCTGCATTGAAATATCTCTGTGTTACAGTGAAATACAAGTAAATACATAGTTTTATCTTTAGTGACCCAGCCAGCTGTATTCAATCTGCTCAAATCTAGACAGAAAACTAAAAAAAACAGCAACAGTTTTCTTTGTTTCCATGGTTGGTATGAGTAAGGGCTGACTTGCCGGGACCTCTCATAGTGTGTCACCAAGGGCTAAGGACAATGTTCATCTTCCTCTTGTAGTAAAACAAGCAAAGGTCTCTGTAATTAAAATGGGGTCCAAATCCTTGCAGATGGGCTTGGGCAAATCTTGTGGTGGCAAATGAAAATATGATTGCTGTCAGCTCTCTGATTCCTTTTGCTTGTAAAGGTTCCCACCCTACAGCTGAGCTGGCAGAGGGCTAGGTGGGCACATCCTGACTTCAAAAGCCTGATTTACAGTGCAGGAGGCCTGGAGCCAAGATGCTGGACATAGTGAGCAGGGCAGAGATACGGGCAGATGTCCTCACCTCTCTATCCAGCTCCATGGCACATCTTGCCAGCAGAGGGCTGGGAATACGCAGCCAAGAGCATGTTCTATAGGGGACTTATTTCCCTTTGCACAAAGTGATAGTCCATTTGGTTACTGGGCCACACTAGGTGATCACTGAGCAGGGTCCTTAATAACACCAAAACTCTTTAAAAGTCTTGTTGAAGCAAGTTGCATATGAAACATTAAGTGCATAATGCCATGTAATGGACTCTACTGAAGTAAGCCATGGGTGACTAGTATATTCCTATTTTTGTATAACTGGGATGCACAAATACACACACTTAAGGAAAAGTCGAGGAATACGTGGTAAAATTAGCTGGTGCATCAAAATTTAAGCTGATAAATAGAATGCATTGAACAGAACACTTACTGCATTTTCGGCATTGATGAAATTTTACATGACTAGAAATAACAGTGTGATGTAAATATTTGATGGTTTAATGCTAATACAGATAGGAATCCCCAGAATCAGATGAATTCTGTAGCTTAGTGTGTCTGAGTCCCTTTTTAAAGAGCAAGTGAATGTACACAATAGCAATATCCCCACGCCACCTTAAGAGACCGTGAAGTTGATTGAGTACCACAGAGTGAAAAGAATGAAGAAATGCATAAATATTGCACTCCTTTTGTTAGCCTCCATTTTAATTTGTTTTATAATCCCCAACTCATGCACAATTTGCCTTAACCCTCGGTGCATCGCCTTCAGCAAATTACACTGGCATAAGAATTTCAGTAATTTCAGTTTCTCTGCTGCTGACACTTGCCAGTGCATGCTACTGAATTTGCAATGAGCACCTGGCTTGAACCACACAGAACTGGCTGGCTACTCTATTTTCCTTTCAGAAGCCTGTGTTTGGTGCTTTTTTTGTTTGTCAAAGCACTGATTTTCTTTCAGACTGACTGAAAGAACTTTTTCAATGGACTTCTTGCCTGTTCAAAAACATGCACAGAGGGTAAATGGAGATTAATTACCATCAAATTTACTAGGCTTTGCATCCAAAGATAATGAATTTTGAGTGTTCCTGTGTACAGAGAATTCAGCTAGGGAATTTGGTAAATAATGTGTGTAATATTTAGATAGTGCTCTTAAAACGTTAATGGGGTTGTTCAGTCTTATTGAATCTTATTAACTTTATCTGTTTATTATAGATTTGGGGGATTAGCAAACTCCCATGGTGTTACTGTTTATTTGTTAAGCCCTGTTGGCCCTACTTTCAAAGCAAATTAGTTTTTGACCACTAGATCTCACAAAAAGAATGGTTAAGTTGTCCTTTGTGCCTTATATAGAGAGTTCACAGTGACTCGAAGCAGAGAAACTTCGGGAGGCAACACACCCTCTGTGAGTCTTAAAGAGTAGAGGTCTGTGGCATCTGGCCTTTGAGATCACCAGGAGAGAAAACTGGAAGGAAAAGGGAAATTGCTTCAGGGAAAGGAAAGTCTGGAGTCTGGGTTACACCTACAGATGTGATTGCTGCAGCCTTTAACTCCTTTGGATGGTAACTGAAAAGAGGTTTACATATGCAGGCTTTTTTTCTTATGGTTGAGGCTGCAACTAGCAAAATATTTGAAAATATTCTTAACTTTAAGTTCACAAACTGTCCTATAGAAGTTAAAGTTAGGACTCTGCACTGTATGAAGAGCTATATATCTTAAAATCACCTTATGACATCCTTGTACAAGCCAAAATGTTGAATAAGTCCCTTGCATGTGACATGAAACTATTCCTGGTATTTTTAATAATGGTAGAAGATCAAGTGGCAAAAGGCAGCACACGTCCCTTCAGAGGCATCCACATGCCTTCTCAGGAGTCTCAGATTCCTGTTTCCATACCCCTGAGTAACTCCAGTTTTGAATATCCCACCAAGATAGACACATAGAAATGATAAGGGCACTCAGAGACCGGGATTTCTGAAGTCATTTGGGGGATTCAGGCCTCTTGTCTGGACTAATTTCATATGGACAATGAGTGCCCAAACCTTTTGGGTTTCTGTGCTGTTACCCATGAGCTGGTGTGGCCACATGAAGTCATAGCATGGACTGGGAGCCACCAGTTCTCCCTCAGTAGCCCTTCCTAAGGGCACTCACATCGTCTGCTGAGCAGCTTAGGGGGTACCTCCTTCCTTATCTTACTAGCAGTTTGACTCAGAGGTTAATGAGGCCATATATAATTCTCTGAGCTTATAGAAAGTTAAAAAGAAAGGTGATTCAGGAAATTATGAAGCCCTATGTCTGCTACTATTAATTCTAATTTTATAAACACCTGAGAAAGAGGTTATAGGAGCATAAGTCAGAGCAGAGTTTGGCTTCATAATAACTCTGCCATAACATTATGCCTCTGGAAAAGCAGAGTCCTTTCTATTCTGTAACATTTCCTAAAACCATTCAGATTTAAAAACTGAACATATCACTGAACATAAAACTGAAAGGTTATTTTTCCTCCCCGGCTGTGTTTTGTATCAATGCAGTGAGATATCATGCCTGACTGGGCACTGCTGTTGCATGCAGTTGCAGCAGGCATGAGTTATTTACTATACAGAGGGAAAGCATCCTGGGCATGAGCTCAACACTGCTCCGTTAGTGAGAATTGCATTGCAGTAGTACTAGGAGGTCCAAGTCCAACACAGAGATTCATATGCTTAGTGCTGAGCAAACATACAACGAGAATCATAGAAGCATAAAATCATAGCATAGTTTGGGTTGGAAGGGACCTTAAAGAGCATCTAGCTCCAACCCCCCTGCCATGGGCAGGGACATCCCACTAGATCAGGCTNTCCCCTGGTGGAACTTGAGTCCTTTCCCTCTTGTCCTGTCACCTGAGAGAAGCAGCCAGTTCTCTGCTCTCTACAACCTCTTTTCAGGTAGTAGTATAGAGCAATAAGGTCTCCACCACTCTCATGTTGAAGAAATTTTTGCTTATATCAAGCCCAAATATGCCCCTCTCCAGTTTATACCCATTATCCTCGTCCTATCATCACAAGCCTTTAGCTCCATCTTTCTTGTAGGCCCCTTTCAGGTACTGGAAGGTAGCTATAAGATCTCCTCGGAGCCTTCTCTTCTCCAGCCTGAACAAGCCCAACTGTCTCAGCCTGTCCTCAAAGGGAAGGTGCTTCAGCTCTCTGATCACCTTTGTAGCCCTTCTCTGGATCTGTTCCAACAGTTTCAGCCCAAGCCAGCCTGCATGCTGGCCTCAATTCTCTACATTTTGCTCAGTCTGTGAAAAGCCAAAGAATACCTGAGGTCCCCAAAATCCCCTGCAGCTGAGGCTAACTGAAAGTGCCCAGGGGCCTTCTATGAAACCTCACAGAAAGGTGCACTGGGGGGCTATGTAAAGACAACAATACCACAACAGAAATAATAACACAATGGTAAATAATAATAATAATTACAATAAGTTTTAAAATGGAGTAGGACAAGACACAGACTGGAGGAGTCAAAGGGAAGTGACAATGACAGCATTAAGAGCATAAAGCTCAGAACCTCAGTGTGTGGGTTACAGGATACAGGATTTTTTAATAAATGCAGGGAAAACTCACTGGTGAGTACACATCTTCCTAATGATTTCATTAAGCAGTTTGCTTAATGGGCAGTTGCTGGTGAGGCAATTGACCATCCTTTTCAAAAGCAGAACTCAGACAGAGCTGCCTCCTATTAGTTGCGAATCATAGATCGTATCCACTTGGGGAAGGTCATAAAGTTTTAATTGCTGTAAAAAGTGGGAAAGCTGAAAAAATGGGAAAGATGTGAAGATAGTCATGAAACAAAAATGTTGGTTGTCCTAAAATGTCAGCATAGTAGTTATCTATGGAGGAAAACAGCTCTCCTGCAAGCCTGTCTGATATATTACATCATTCTGAAGGCAGTTATTGGTAAGGACTTTGTGCATTTAATATTTGGGACTATATAGAATGTAATAAGGCACTTGCACAATGCATATTTCATGTACAAAACATCTGACCCATGACCAGTACATAACAGCATAGTTCTAAGTGCTTCAGCACACAATTCAGTAGTGGTCAGCTATTATGATGTTTTACTGGGTTTAGATGAATGTGAAAATATACGTACAGCTGGGCATGTGGCCTTTCTTGCTGAGAATGGCACATCTAATGTGCTTCAACTTTCCTCTTTTGTTTACATTGCAATACAAATCCCAAGAAATCTACAAGACCAAAAGTCTGACCCCATTTGGGATTCAACCAGCAAGACAAAAAATCCCACACCCTGCAGGTTGTTCCAGTTTAGGAGAGACCTGAGGACAGATACAGGTGTCTTCTTAATGTACTTTATAAACATATAATAATGTCAATAAACATACAAAACCCTGTTTCCCTGAGCACAGCAGGTATCAAACAAATGAGAGAGGAGTTTTCCTGCTCAGTGTGCTGTCTTTCATGCAACACCCACCACACTTGTGTTTTTCCTTGGTGCCTTGGTCCTTAGCTTGGTTATACTATGAGGAAGATTTTTTTCCCCTCCCTAAAACAGTCACAGGGTATCACAACACATGGTAGACCAGCTAAGGGAGTCAACCCTTTCTTCTCTTTAAACTCCAGGTCCCCATTTGGGTTTTTTGGGGGAAGAGCTTGTCCTTTTTCTGCAGGTTTCTGGAGGTGCTGTGTTGGTGCTTCTCAGCACCCAACCTCTCCTCATATTCAGAACTGCAAAACCTCCCAAAAGACAGCCATCTTCAGGCAGAGCCATTGGCTTGCATCACATATGCCAGGATGAGTAGTGCTATTAAAAGCTGTTTTAATGTTACATGCAGTAGAAATAACAGTAATAAAAATGCGCCACTCCTCCTATTACAAAATTATATTCATGGATCTCCCATGCATCAAAAAGAGTGGGAAGTGGTGCCTCTTGTGACACGTCACGGGGTCCCTTTGGTTTGCAGCACTGATGAAGCACAGACCAAAACAGCAGCCAGACCCATTCCAGTCTCCTCTGAAAACACGGAGATATTATCGCTCTTCTGCCCATGTGGGGCTTAGTAGCGCAAATGCTTGCAGAGCTTGACTCTGCTGGAGTAACATTAAAGGTAGAAGCAGTCTCCTGTGTAGACAGCCCTCAAAACACTTGGGGCTTTGAAGACAGGAGGTCAAAAACAATGTATCAAGTCAGTTATCAGCCAGCCCTGTCTTCTCTCCCTCCCTCTGGCTTAGAGCTGCAGGAGCTCAGGTCCTTTGATGTAAACCTGTCAGACACTTTGGACTCTTTCCTGCTCTGCCCTACCCTATTCTTCCCCATACACATTTGTGTGAGATTTTAATTATAAGCATGAGCATATTGGTAAGAAAACCCTTCCTTAATTACACGGTCAATTAATTCTCATAGCTTAGGAGCTGAAAGACAAAGTTAGGTGAAAACATTACTGTTCCACCTAAAGCTGGATCTCTCCTTGGCCACCTTTGGAATAATACTGCAAAAGTCATATTTTCTTTAGAAAAATGGATTTCATTTAGAAGAGATTAAATTATTTTGGATAGAGAGAATTAGAGCATTATCTAGTGTCACTGAAACTCTTTTCCAGCTAGACTAATTACTTACAGAAATAATCTTTCCAGTAAATATTCCATAATCAGACTTAAGAAATGTATTGTACACATGAAGCAATATTCATCCCCATTACGGCTGGCACAACACCTCCCATAACGTATCGTGGTCTTTAAAGACAGAGACCAGATGAGATGAGAGATTAAATGTGTCTTCGTAACATCAGATACTTTTCCAAGGCACCAGGGCCTCAATGTTTATCCTCACACTCTTGCTGGCAGTAGGTAGTGCACGTATGGGCATCCATAGGACAGGGGTAGGATGCCTGAAGACTGAAACTACACTGGAACTAGCTCATCTGACCTTTAAGCTAGGACCTGTCCTTATCTCTAGAGAGATAAAGTGATACTGGTGGCTCTGAACATTTGGAGCAGGAAGCCTGTGTTACACCCCCAGGATCACTGCTGACACACACAGCAGCACAGAAAATAAGGCACAAATGCAAGGGAAACAAAATCCAAGCTGGAATAAGCAGTCTAGGAGGTAAGGTAGGATGTGGACAGAGGATTAGGACTGGAGTAAGGAATTTGAGAAGTGGCAACCAGCACAATAGAGAGAAAATCAGGAGAGTATGGGTGAGGGAAGGAGGGGAAAGAAGGTTATAGAGGACTTTTGCCTGAGAAGTGGAAACCTCCTTCTGCTCAGACTGCCCAGCTGAATGTGGGCAGTAAAATGCACATATATAAAGCTGCTTTGTAAGGAGGGAACATCATCAAGTTAAAAAGCTGGGAAATACCAGAGCACAGGACATCCCTGTAGTCCTGCCCCATCTAATTACGCAGACTCACACTGGTTTTCCACAGGCGTCTTCTCATCTCTGGAGGTATTTAAAAGACGTGTAGATGAAGGATTTAGGCATATGGTTTAGTGTGGACAGGACTCAATGATTTAAAAGATCTTTTCCAATCTAGGGATTCTTTGATTCTATAATTCTTGATTCTATGATGGAGGAGAGCAATCACACAATGAGCAGCTATTCCTTATTTTGTATTCTCCTCATTTATCAGTGACTAATCCTAGGTCTTATTTACAGAATACTGCCCTGAAAACAGAATTATTCATTTTCTCATGGTTTTTTTTTCTGTAGCACTAATTGCAACAATATCAAAGTTCATCAAAACCTATAATCAGATTCTGGGTTTGTCTCCATTTAACCATCGCAGAACTTAGCCATGAAGGGATTGTTAAAGGTCTCCTCCAGTTCTGGGCCATTTCTGACTTTTCTGCGTCCTTAACATTGTACAGTGCTTTCTATGTTCACTGTGCCCCTTACCATTTGCCTCTAGCAAAGCCTGAGCTTTTTTCACATCATGTGTAATGGGTGTCATTCACAAAACCAAAAATAAAGCTTAGATGTCAGGGATCATTAGTAAAATTTTGGAATATATGAATCACCTATCACTGACTGTCTTCACCCAAAGATTATTTCATCTTCTGCAATGATCCTCAGCCTCATTCTCTGTGCACCTTCTGTCTGCTGCAAATGTGAAAGAGCCCTTTAGAAAGGAGGTGCCTTCACCGATTCACTCTTAAGACATCTCTACCCTGAACAGGAAGAAGGAAACCATGGGGCAGAGGTTAGGGCGATGACAGCATATGATCATCCAATTAAAAACTTCATCATAAAACATTTATTTAGGTCTGGCACTTTCTAATTTTTCACCTTTACACACACCCAATGCAGTTCCCATATATATAGTACCAACTTGCATAAGGAACTGCAGAAGAGGTGGCTGTTGTCATATGGCTGCTTTTTCCTTAACCTCATGTTTTTAATTCCCTTGAAGAGTTCATGATAAACTGACTGCAGTTAATCATTCCTTCTTGGACCTTTTCAGAGTAACTGAGACTGACAAAACAGATAGTCGTAGGAGTAGAAGCGAGCAGAGCAGAACTGGCTGTATGAAAAAGCTAAGCAGCTTTTGAAAGCACAAACAAAAATAAGGCGCTGTGGCAAACCCATATGCTGAAGGTGAGGAGTGAATTTATGTCCTTCCATTTACGTCTCTCTATACGCCATCTTTGCCTGGAATGTTTTAGCCCCCAGGAAAAGGAGTATCTGATTATTTGACCTCATTTGACAGGAGACTAAAGAAAGTTTTATAAAATTAGTGTGACTTTTACAGTGTGTTGCAACTCATTTTTAGATATGTATCTGCATATGCCAGTAGTTGCTGTGTTTGAAATCATTCACGCAGTTACTGATGGTTATTTACATTCTTGTTGGACACATTTTCTAATTATAAACACAAAGATATTATTATTGTAGATTGTCAGGTAGATTAAGAAGAAAACATTAAGCAAAATATTTTTTTGGCCTTTCTTTAACCTCCAACCAGCTCTTTTCATGTTCTAAATACATTTATTTGCTCAGATCACAGTTTTGTCACATATATCTCTCTTTGAGGGTTCTTTGAGGATCCTCTCAAATGAGTACTAACAGTGTTCTAGCCATTCAGCAAGCGCAAGGGCCAGCCAAATGTTTCAAATCTCTTACACAGACATCACAAAATTCTTCCACCAAGTGAGCTGTCATTTCTCCTGGATGCAGCAAAAAGAAAAGGGAAGCATGGCAGAACAGGCAGGTGACTGATATTACATTGCATAAGGTCAGAGTCTCTGCTGGCGTATCTCCTGAAACTCAGTAGAGATAAATTGTTGTTTCTCATACATTCAGCTGAGTTCCAGGCTTATTTGTGAGAATGACTCACATTAATATGGGAACATCACAGATGCACAGAAAGACGGTAAAGTTGTTTGGGAGGCCATCAAAGGCTGGAAAACAACAAATACTGAGGCAGAAAAATAAGGAAAAAACATTTTTCAATCTGGACCAAAAAAAAAATTGTTTCTTTTCTTTTTTAATGCAAGAAGTGTGAACGCCATTAAATCAGCTTAAGCCATTAATCTTCCCCTGGAGAGATCACCCACAGTACAAACAACAAGATGAAGTGAAGCTAAGTTGCCTATTACGTATAGTGCTAAAGAATTAGTGTCAGTGGAGAAAAGACCAAACCCAAAGGGAATGAAGTGTAGGGCAGAGACTCAGCAATGCAAACTTGTGTTATACCATCAACCTTGAAGGAACTATGCCATTCGGTAATTCAGTCAGGAATGCGGCCACTCCTTTGTCTATGTGATACTCTGAACAGCACAGAATAAGGTCCAAAAATTAGGAATTCTGGAAAATTTTCACTTCTAGAGATAAACTGGTAAATTCCTACCAGAGAAGATGTCTTCATTGACAAGTCATGTAAATCTTAGCAAAGAATCAGAAATATTTGTACCGATATCAAAAAACAAAATCAAACCAAAATGAAACTGTAACAAAGAAGAGATTAACGGTGATTCGCAAAATTAGAAATCTTAGAAATATCTTTAAAAATCTAAGGAAATTTTAAAGACTCCCAGAAGCAAATAATTAATGCTGAGCATTTACATTCATTTGACAGAATTTATCTACTCTTCTGCTTCATAAAACCTAAGTGCAGCACTTAACCTGCAACCCCTAGCGATGTCTGGTGTGCGTTACTTCCAGCCCCAGTGAAGCTCAGAGATGTGCACCGGAATGCAGAATGAAGTATGTGGTAGAGTCTGTGGGCTGAAGGGAAATCATTATTATACAGTAATCAATACTGTGCATCTTGCATGGCTTCTTGGCTTCTCTGACATTCTACCATAGCTGTCAGAGGTTGGGATTAGGGTTTTTTTTCTGATTTGAATAAAGTCATAGTTTGTTTGTGGGCTTTTGATTTGAATTGATTTTCTTCCTTTTATGATGATGACAACACTCCTAAATTAGCCAGCAGCAATGAAACCTCGGTATATATACATCATTTTAGCACCTGGAGACAAATTCACTGATGGTGGGGGTGAATGTAATTCTCTGAAAATAAGTGCAGCTGAAGGGGCGTTATTTTGGATGAATTTATTCCACATGTTTTGTGGTTTTCTAAGCATAGGAGCAAGACAAGGAGAAGGGAATGGGATCAAATGCTTTCCTTCCTATAATACATTGATAAAGAGGATAGACACAGGCCTGCTGATGCTGGACTTGCAAAGGCTTTTACCATTCCCAGGTGGTCCTAGAGATGGACCGTCTGGACATAGGTTGGAATGAACCATGATGCCAAGATTGTTCTGCCAGAAAGTAATGGGATTCACTGAGTCTCTAAAGCAACACAGGGTGGAAATTTGGCTTAAAATTTTCCTGTCAAAGCTTGCTTCCAAGATGTCTTGGTCAAAACACGTTAGCCTCAGACTTTCTGCCAGTCTCCATCAATGTTTCAGTAGCATCCCAAAGCACTCAGCTGGTGGATTCCTGAGGGTCAGGGGCTCTGTGATTGCCCAAGGAAACTCATCCAGAGGCTCCCAGTACCTCAGCAGTTCACCAGTGGAAAGGTCCTCACATGAAAATGTTTTGGCCTTGGTCTTTTGAAGCTTGCAAGTCCTTTGGTTTAGAACTGAGGCCCTGAAACACAGTCGCATCCTTGCTGTTAAGTGTCTTGGGTCCCTGGAGTTTTTTAAGGCCAGTTTGGATGGGACCTTGGGTAACATGATCCAATGGGATGTCCCTGTCCATGGCAGGGAGGTCAGAACTAGATGATCTTTAAGGTCCCTTGCAACCCTAACTATTCTATGATTCTATGATTCTGTTGTCAGGGTTTCATTTAGCTGATGAGGCTTTTGCTGGGACTAGGGGTTGCAAACACGCTGAAGAGTGTGGGTAAGGTCCTGGTGTCCAGGTCCTAGAGAGAACAGGCCAGTACAGAAATAAAGAGTTTCCAGCCCAGCACCATCAGTGCCCCATGCTGCCTCATCTTCTTCCAGCAAGCAGACACTTAATAAATTTCCACTGTGGCCTCAGAAATCTCTTTGTATTGGCTCCCTGCCCAGCTGTGAATCGTCCTCACAGATTCATAGAAATACTGTTGAAATAACACCCTCCCATGGATAACACCCTATAAACTTCTGCTGCGTCCTCCCACTGCACTTACTGCAAGACGAGAAATGTTAATGCCTCCAGGGTGTCCTCTTAATTGTATGGCGTCTGTCCAATGGAAGCATATGTACAAATTAACTGTGATTGCCAGTGTGAACAGTGGTAGTGCTGCTTGGGAAGATCTCCCCTGGTATTAACGCAAATACAAGAGGTAATTCCATAGAGAAGTCAGCCATGGTTTGGTATTAATCCTCAGGCACAAGGTATAAGGATTTTCTAGCTTGACTTTAATACAAAAGAAGCCATGGTAATAATAGGATCCTCCAGCCCGCTGATTATCAGAGATTAATTAAAACCTAGTGCAACATGAGTATATTCCATATCTTATGTAGAAAGGCAGAAGAAAGTGGAAGGATATTTTGGTGAATGAGCAAGTGGCAGTAAAGAATGGGTGAGAAGTGTCGAATTATATCTGTATTATTCTTACTGTTATTGTTCCTAGTCCCCAAGGTCATGGACAAATTATTAATGAATTGGAAAAAGGATGAGGGGAATAAATAAAAACAGTAGTGGATGCCAATCAAAAGTGATACAATTGCTGTGCTTCTTGCTTTGGTGAGCAGGACTCTCACCTTTAAATGCATTTCTGGTGTGCTCAGAACAAATTCTTTCTTTCACCAAAAAATAACAAAGCTTCACATCTCACCTTATCCCAGTGGCACATGGAAGTTGATTAAATCCTAAAGATTGTTTATTCCCCTTTTAAATCAGTATTCTGAACTGGCCAGGAGGGTTTTTTACAGAGATTTATTTACAGGAACAGGTCAGTCAAGCAATGAGCACCAATACATGCACTCTCACCGGATGCTGGCCAAACCATCTTCCAGGCAAGAAATCAATATCTTCTGCAGTCCCAGCCAGGTCATAGTCTGAGGCTTTTGGTGCCACAGGTTTGGTGGTGTCATCAGTAGCAGCCTTTTGTCCACTGGGGTAAAAGCATGGGTCGCCCCAGTGCTTCACGCAGCTCAGCAGAGCTTTGATGATAGGGTTTGAAGGTTGATTAGCAGCAGTGTTCGTCTGTAATAAGGCAGCTACAAAGTCAAGGTATGCAGCTAATGTGGTGAATAGCAAAGTGCTCAGGAAGAAAAAAAAAAACAGGAAGCTGCCAGGCAATTGCATGAAAATAGAGCCAGATGAAAAGTGAGCCCAGAAAGGTAGATGCTCAGAAGAAAAGAGTGGGTGTGAGCTCCTGAGGACTGGTGGATTCAGAAATGCTTGTGGTTGAACCTCCTCTGACATGCGTGTTTCTTCCCTGGCCTCAGGGAAGTTACTTAAATCTCTGTTTATATCTGCCTCAGTTTTCTAAATTGAAGTTGTAGTACCTGCCTACCTACTCACTGTTCAAAAGAATATTCTGAAGCCCTGTCTGTTTGTCAACTGCTCAGGAAATAACATATGCCAAACTCTCTCAGTATACGGCAAAAACTGTTAAAAACATAGGCCTAAAAGGCACTCAGACTCAGAGACAAAATAGGTAGATTTGCACTGTTCACAGTAGGAGTCTCTTCAAACTGTATCAAATACCAAGCATGGGAAATTTGACTCCCAGGTAACCAGCTCCTCTTTCAGTGCTGAACTAGTCTTATGATTAAATAAGTTTTTCTAATGCCCACTTCATTTTTCTCTGCACCATGAGCCAGATTGTTCTTCTCTTGCAATTAGTCCCTGATGGATCTACCATTTTTATGACAAACAGCTTCATTGCCCTTCAGATCTCTCTTTTCTGGAGCACAGAAACCCACATCATTTAATCTTTATGCACCGGTCATGTTTTCTAAACCATAATTGTTGCCCTCTTCCAGAAATCATCCAATAATTCCTTAGAGGGTGTTACGCAAGTGTGGATACAATCTCCAGATCACGTAAATGTCTGACACTTCTTGAACACATCCCTTAGATGACATCTGCCTTTTCGTCTTTATTATGTTTTTGCAATATAGCATCATGCTTTTGATTCATGTGCAATTTGGGATTCAAAACACTACAATCCGAATTATATTCTACCTGGTGTGGAGATTTACTCTACTTGTAAGCTGCTGCCTTTTATTGCTGTGAAACCTTTCACATCTTTTCTAATTTGCCAGCCTTCAATATTTTTCTTTCTGCACATATCCATATGCCAATTTTTATTGGCAAAATGCTGTAAAATGTAACAGCAAATGCTGCAGTTGCTGCAGGTTTACTTTAACCATCCTATAAAAATTAATATAAAATAAAAGCCCTGCCATAAAATTCTTTAAAACCCCATGAGCAGGACAGTCATCTCTGTTATATTTTATAGGGTTTTAGAGTGACTTCAACAAAACCCTATGAATTTAGGGCTAAACCTTTAGCATGTAACTTGCTTTAACCTCATTATATCCATACCAATTCACAGCAAACAAGGACCCAGCCTTTAATCTCTATTGCAAGCCATAGGGAGTGTGCTTCTCAGGGCTGACTGAGACACCATATGATTTGGACCAGATCTTCTCACACCTAGGAAGCCTTGAACCTGCAAGAAGGGAGTAGCAAAAGTGATGGGAGGAGATAGTCACTTTGCACACCTGAAGCGTGGTCTGGACTTCTTTTTTTCCCAGACAAATAAAAAAAACTGATTCAGAAGTGCAGCTAAAACTCTCTCTTTTTCTTCAAGCATGGAATAACAGAGGTATGTTCCAACTCTTCCGTGCTGTAAGTAGTTACATGGTATGCTCATATCAGTGCTGACCACCAGATGCAGGTCTAGTTTGTGGCCAAATCCCACACCAAGGCTAGTTGCAGACCTCCCCATTATGCTTCTGGTCACTCCATTGCTCTCTCCAACAGCAGCAGCCAACATTCAGCCTTTGATCCAAGCAAGAACGTCTGCTTGGCCCATGGTAAGGTGTTGCATGCTGGGTTGTATAGTCCTTGCTGGGTAATTGAGGGAAAAGATGGACACAATTTAGCAAATCACCAGCAAATTAAGCCCAACACAATGGCTCTTGGCAGGTTGCTAGTGTGACACTTAATTGAGGACAATTTGGCCCTCACCACTGTGCCCTGTGAACCTACCAAATACCTTGCATATTGATTATTTACTAATCAGGAAATGTACTTTAGTAAGTTCATTCTTGTACGAACTCCTCAGGCATGTAGATGCCTTATAGGAGGCAACATTGCTACCAATTGTATTTTTAATTGCTGTATTTAGAGAGTCTCATCGATCTAATCAGAGCTAAATAAGCCCCATGGTACTTACCATGGTAAAGTTTACTGAGGATGCGTTTCTTTAATTTGCTCTAATGAAACCTTCTGCTGTGCTGTCACTGGTCAAATGCAACACCAGTGAGTAGAGCAGGACACTCTACACTTTAATAAATTTGTTGTATTTTTGCAGTTCAGAAATCCTGTCACCCAGGCAGTAGGAAAGCAGCTGGGTGACATTATCAGTAATTGCTTGATATTGTCATTGCATTTGCTTACAAGGAAAAAAAGCCACAGACTATCAATCAGCCGACAGAATATTCATAGTCTATGATAACAGTAAGTGCTTTTTGAATGTCATGGCAACCGTCACAGGAGCAACATGACCGTGTATTTGATTACTTCCTGCTGCATTCCTGATAGTGTCCATATTGCTCCATTAATTTTGATCTCTCTTATTTTTTTTTAAATCTCACTTGTGTTTGGCAAGTGCATAAAATACATGGCACCATTTCCAAGAGGCTCCTAGTGAGCAAGACCTCTTCCGGTATCTGCAGCTCTTCGGGTCTTATATTGGACCCAGCATTCCCGAGTGCATTTTAGGAATTATGTGTGGATTATTACAGCAGATAATCTCTGAAATCAGATTTGAGAATTACTTTTGTGAAAAAGATTTAGAATAATTTCATTAAATAATTTGCAGGAAGAGCTTTTCAGAGGAAATAAATTGATTTGTCTAAGATGTATCTGGACCTGCCTTATTCTCTGCTTCTCCGAGTTACCTGTGTTTTTCAATTGCATTATCTCATTCAAAATTGTGGGTTCATGGCTTTTAAAGACCAGAGAACATTATGAGCCTTTGGTGTCCTGTATTAGAAACTCATCCAGTAATTTCTTTCCATAATTTTGAAATGGGCAGCAGCGTATATTTTTAGAAAGAGCATCTTGGAGGGTTGCAGCTGGTCAGTAAGCCACTATATACCTGAATAAGTTCTAAATATTACTAACTATTCTTCATAAACAATCAAAACACCAACAAAATGAAACAAGGGAAAAGCTGAGATCCTTATTTGCAGTCTGGATTTGCTCAGTCCCAACTGCGGACTCTTAGAGCTCATTACAACTTTGACTTCGACTTGAAGAGCTGAGTCCTACACAAAACCTCCTCATGCAAGTGGTAATAGGTCATAATTATCTCTTAACCTTCAAAACGATAAGCTACTTTAGATAAATTGTTTTAACAAAAGTGAAAAGTTCTGCTGGGATGCACATCTGAACTCTTGTCAGACAGCTTCTGGACTCCAGTTTGTCCTCCACTGTATTTCACCTAATAACTATTTCTATTCCAGCAAAGCCCTAACCTGCAAGTATACCCAAATGAGTCTAGTCTGACAAGAAGTTGCAAAGAGGCGAAGGGACAACCAAGAATGGACTTGGAGGCACTTCTTTATAGCACTTGAAGCAGCAGCCTGGTTCAACCATCACCCACCACAAACAACCCCAGATGATGGAAATTTTCTAGCTAAATCTGCTTCCCAAATGCATCTAAAGTATTTTAAATACTTTCATAATTGTAACACTGTAGCTATAGTTTACTAGGCAATAGTTTACTAGGAAATAAGGGGAATAAGTACCCTGGTCTACCCTGAAGAAAGACGATAGTAACTTCCAATTTTACCTTTTTTCTTAATTTCAAGCTCTATCAGTTCCTCCTTATGGCATTTCTTATTTAGTCCTCTTGTGCTCAACTTTCTCAATGATGATAATGATGACGTTGTGAGCATTTAGCCCATCTCAGTAGGTACGGCCAACTCTGGAGCAAGTGACCACTTGCATGATGATGTCCAAGGATGCTGCTGCTCCCCTGTCAATGGATTATTTGATTGTATTATTTATAAAGTGCTTTGATAGGCTCCTTTACTAGGAGCTAAGTAATGGCAGGGCATTTGTAGACTGGATCCTTGTCAGGCGCTACTACATTAAGTCTACAAGAGAAAATCAAACTGCCTGGCTTCAAAGAGGTTTGGCTGGTGTAAATTAACCTGTATTTTAGAAGTTCTGGAGCAGATGTCATACTTTGCCCTGGAGATCTCATTACTGCTCATATATGTGTGCAGATTTTACCACATAAAGGAAACAGTGGGACCCCCCTCCCCCACAAGGCAGGAGTAGCTGCTGGTGTCTGTAGTTATTTTTGTCAAAAACCTTTTGAAAGCCCATGCAAGGAGAGGAGGAGGGAAAGTTCAGAAAAAGCCAGTATCTGTCTTTATTAATTACAGGATGATTAATTATTTAATCTGCCCAGATATCTGTATGCACAACTCAGCCGATTCTCATTTATCAGGCTTTCAGTGCCATTAATCAAGGGAAGTTTTAAATGTGAAGGGAGACAGGTTGATTTAAGGTGTTGTGTGGTGGTGACCCCTCTGGCATATGCACTGCCCAGCCCCGGTGCCAGGGTCACTGATCACAATAATTCCTGGCCCTACCTCCTGCTAATGAGCACAAAGCATTCAGGTCACTCTGTGATTTACCTCAAGCTTCTCCAGGGCTGCTTCTCCAAATTTTGCCATGAAGCTTGAAACCCACCACTGGCTAAAGTAAAAGCACAAGCTAGATAGCAAGCAAGGGTCTGAAAACAGCACTGACTTAGAGCAGCTGAAGAGAAGTTCCCCCTTTCAGCCAAGACCATGCAAGTCCCTCTTCTGGGACCATCTTCTGGGATGGTGCACACTTCTCAGGAGCACTGGTTGATGCTTTAGCTTAACTTTCCTTCATCACAGTTCATTACCTTGGGAAGTATATGTGAGTTTCCAGAATGCACATAGTTGCTCACGTAATTATGCTTAGTAATTTGTCATGCTGCCACAAGGTTGATCTTATCTACTCAGCTCTGGAGAATACATGCAAGCATAAGTCATTTCCCAGTCTTCTTTAAACTCGTAGGCAAGACCCAGATCTGGGATTTAGGAAGATGAATAAGTGTGCATAGGCAGTAAAGGTGCTTTCCTGCAGGTGCAAGGAAAAGGTAGGTGGATAGGAGCTCTAGCCTGGCTGCAGACTGGGTTTTTTCCCTTTTTTCTCTGCTTAGGACTTAGACAGTGCTAGTTTTTCAGGCTGCAGTTGCCAAATCTCATAATTTTAGAACAATTTTAGAATGAACCTTCTGTTATTGGAATTGTTTTTAAATCCTCATCTCCTAGAGTCAAGTTATATTGCAAGTCAGATGCCAGATTCCTTTTTAAAGCACAATTTAGCTTCGTGATTGCTAAGAGAAGCTTATCAGTAAAACCAAAAGGATTATTACAGGCTTAAAAGTCAGATGGCACATGCAATCATTGATTTCTATTTTGCATATACTATTTTTCTTGATATATAATGAATATCAATGACTTAGTGTGTATAGAAATAGTCATAAACAATCAAGCCAAGGTATCTGGAACACTTGTTCATTACTTTTTCATGAAATAAGCTTCCCATTGCTGACGTTATATAGCTTAATGCTACATAACTGGTTTGCTTGCCACTGTGTGGCCATATCTGGCACTGGATTTGCCAACCTCTACTAATTGTTCCTGTTCAGCCATTTCATGAGCTTGCTAGGAAAAAAAAATGGTGTCCAAATTTGCCTGTGCTGCACTGAAGCCTAATGTATACTTTGTATTTATAATTAATCCTTTGTTCTCAGCTGAATAGTAAGCATGTCTTATAGATGTATTCAGTTTTTATTTGAAAATAAGGAAATTAGTGGCTGGTGAGAAATGCAGTCCTTGTTCCAGCACCGGCTGGCAGAACATGAGCATACCTACAATCTCAAATACTCTATCTCTGCCTTATCATACATAGATTTCCGTTAAAGACAAGAGTCTCAGACTCATTAGCCATAGCAGTATCCTGCACATTAAATATACCCATAAAGCCAATCTGTAGGCATGAGACTGGCAGCAGGTGTGTCCTCTCTGTCAGAAGGACTAAGGATGATTTTCCCTTCTAAGGAGGATTAAAGATCATCTTTCATCGGTGAACTGACAATGAGTGAGGTCTCTTGCTATTGTAATATCAAGGAATGGTGGTTCATGATGGCCAAGAACAGTGTAGACCATGAGATTCCATTAAAAATTATTCCCATGGGTTTACTACACCTCTCTTCTAAGAAGCATCTCCTACTTTCTCCTGCACACATCTTGTCTTTTTGGCATGACTGGGCATTATTGTTATTGTTGATGATGTTGTTGTTGTTGTTACTGCAGTGTTAGTGCACTGAAGTTATCCAAGTCTTGCTTTGGTACCCCAATAAAATGCATAAAGCTCTAATTTGCCATGCAGGCAATGGTATGGCTTCTACGGGTATGGACAGACAACAGTTGAACACCAGTGGATACCTAAATATAGGCTCTCATCCCCTTCCTACTCCCTCCAGTACATCACAGTAGCTCGTCATGGGTTATTTCTGCTGATTAACCCTCACCTAGCTCACAGTGATCTATTTAGGACTGTAAGAGAGGGAACATAAAATCAGGATTTATCTTACAATGAGACACCAAGCTAGGAGTCAGGTCATGGGAGATCGGTTCCTATTTCTGCTGCAGTTTCTGGCAAACCACCAAATCTCCCAGATTCCCATTCCTGTCAAGGGATGATAACATTTCTTCTCCTAATCTCTATTTTATGTAGGTAAATTTTCATCTTCACTCTGCAGTGTCCACTTCTGATGCGCATGCTTAGTGCCTCATTAATAGGAACTAATTTGAGATGAGAATTACCAACCAATGGATAAGTATCAGAACATGTCTGTGGAGTATTTTATAACCTTCCTTTCCTTTTTGTGTCTCAGTGATGGACTTGCCAACAGAGCCTTTTCCCATCGTAAAGCCCTAATTGCAAATTAACCTTTGTTTGATTCCTTATAAAAATGTTATTCTCCCTGTAATTGAAAAAGAAGGGAGCACAGTAACAAAGCACCTGTTTATTGCTCAGCTTTCTCTCCAATGCTAAACGTTACATTATCAACTGCTGCCTAACTTGTGAACTAATTAAAAATAATTCTTTGAATAATGTAAGTACATAGGATTTTCAGGCATTCTGTAAGTAATAATTGGACTGCCAAGGTACTTTGACATCTTATAAATGTTGCTTTTGCATGGAGCTAGTACAATGTACTTGGGATTTTTAGCATGAATACATATTCATGCTAATGAGAAAGAAAATTTAGCAGTACTTGTAGCTAAATTATCTTTTGCTATTAATAATTTCTTTACACTGGTATCAATTCACTTATTCAGAAAACATTTAATACTAAGGATTGATTTTGCACTTTCTTTGCATGCAAAACTCTCAGTAAAGTCATGTGAGATTTTTAAGTATCATTAGCTTGCAGGACATTAATAATCAGGTTCAAAGCCTTGTGTAAGTGAGAAGCTTCCTATTGACAGCAACTAGTTTTTCACCCAGTTGCAACTGAAGAGCAGAGATATTTTTTCTGTTCAAGTTCTTTCATATAAAAGTCCCAAAACATGCCAATAAACTGAGTGTGTCAGTTGTTATGGAAAGATTAAAAAAAGGCTTTTAGTACGCAGGGAATGATGCTCAGGATTTTCCTGCCCCTATTTGTAGACTTTAGTCAACATGTTTGATGATTGAAACATCTATTAGAGCAAGTTTTGAGTCTAGGGAGGAGAAAAGAAATATCTTGACTTTAAGTTCACACTGTAATAAACAACTCTTTTCCTGTGTCTATAATAGACTAGATCAATAAAACAATTGATGTTAACCGTAGGAGAAGAATAACAGCCTCATTTACATTTATAGACTGCTGCTTCTGAAAGACTTTCTAAATGCTTTAATTAAGCATCACAACAACACTATGATGTACAGTACAGGAAGAGTTAGTTTCTGTGTTTTACAGGTGGAGATCAGTACAAAAATGTGCCCTCCCCAAGGTCGCAGAGCAAGTATCTGGCAAAACTTATATTGGTACTGAGTTTAGCAGACATCTTTCTTCTTCTCTCATCTCAATTAAAAATTGATTGGACTCACCATGAATTTATTCTCACCCATGAAATTTGGCCTCTCATAAGAGCTTGTGCTCTTCAAACTACATCCAAACCCCTCCGTTACGGCATATAGTCACAACCTGGGCCATGAGCCTTATAGTTCCCCATCTCTGGCCAGATTGTGGAGTACCTTACATGGCACCTGTATCCAAGCAGAACCCATCCTCACTGTTGTATCAACGACAATTTCCTTTGTAGTGATGGGATATTTTTTCTGCTAGAGGGCATGGTAGTCTATATTTAGAGATAGAGAAGAGAAGCTGACAGGGGATTTCTATTTCTTATGCATTTTTTATGCAAGCAGTGTTTGGAGTAGATTGTACTTACAAGTATTGTAATTGTCTGGAGTGCTTCTACCAAAGTGTGCCTAGTAAAAATGGCTTTTTCCTTCCATAGCATTTTCAAATATCTCAGTGCAGAGTGCATCTTTTATCTTCAGGAAAACCAACCGAGAGGTGGATTTTTAATTGGGGATTTTTTTTTTCTGCTTGGTTTTCTGTTGCTGTTTGTTTGGTTTTTAATTTATAAGCTAGTCTGTAGGGTTGGAGAAATGTTTTGACAGAGAGGAGAGAGATGATAATAGATAATGGACTAATCCATTTGTTGTGGCTGCTTTACCACTGAAATTTGTATACATTGGAGACCGCTAATAAAAATGGAGCCATTTACACATAATTTAGTTGATTGAGTTAGTTCTAACTCTTTCACAGCTGCCTCTGAAGTGCATAGTTGCTTAAGGTTATCATTTTGAGAAGGTTTTTAATTTAGATGGATGCCAGAGATGCAGGCTACTCTTATTAGGCGACATTCTGTGCTGTCCTTGTACTGTGCTTTATATAATTAGTGCATGCTTAAGCAGTACAGCTATTTAATAACCCCTCTGTGTGTTCCATGTAATGATTATAATTATGCCAGTGACTGAACACATAACCAGAGCATCCAACAGGGTGTCCTTGTGATGCAGAATGGCATGAATTTTAATCGAACCCTCACCCAGATTTGGCCAGGAGGTTCCAGCTGTAGGCTACTGGGCTGCCTGCGCCAGCCACACAGTGCTCAACCACACCAGGAAACAAAGGTCTTCTTAAGACCCTTCCGAAGACTGATTCTTCTCCTAGTCCACAAACCAGTAAAGTGCTGGGAATATTCACCCTTACTGCAGAAAGCCTTGGACTGAGTACACAGACAAAAGAAACTGTAAGCAACATTATCTTGAGTCAGCAGTTGCTAAAATGTATTGCAGGCTCCCCAAAATGAATGTTTAGTCTAATCTTTTTCTGTGTTAACAGTTCACATATTACCAACACACTGTACTTACTTCCCTGCAGAGACAGCTCTGCAAAGGATTAGAGATAAGAGTAAAAGCCTAGAGTGCATGAGTTTTCATGTGCCTACAGACATTAAAAATTAGCCCACGCTCCCTCCGATTCATTACACACTTCTCTATGAACTACATTTCAGCAGCATTTGAGCCAAAGAAGGACAATACAGAAAATTATTTCATGAAAATATTATTTGTTAGCAAGATTATTTTCCTATTAGGAAAATCCAGAAAATCATGTTCACAGCCCTTAAAAGTAATGCTTCGTACTTTTCTGTGAAAACTGCAGATTTTTTAAGTCCACAGCTTGTTCATAAGCTGATCTCCACATTCCTAATGTAAGATCTTGAAACAATTTCCTGGCAGGAATCATAACTAAACAGCAAAATAGTCCTTCCCTCTCTGAGTTTTATGCTTTCTAGTGATGGTAACAAAAGTTGGCCAGCTGAAAAGTCACATCAGGAAGAAGAGGTGTCCAAAGAGCTCACTGGCACTCAGCACCATTGCTTTCAAGTCATTACTAAGGATAAGTATTTATACTGAAAAAACAAAGCAGATGTACCCTTCTTCACAGCTTTGCCTTTTATCAGAGACAGCAGCATCTCTACTTGAGCTTAGAGTATGGGACTAAGGCAAGCAGACCACTCACTGACCAAATCCAAGTGCCATCCATCCATTCCTACACTGGCCTTGGTGCCAGACCTCACACAAAGATCCCTGTTCAGGCTTCTGCCAGGTGGCTGCTGGCCATGGCCAGGGAGCCCCAGTCTGCTTTTCCCTGCAGTAATGCATTACTTATGCCCAATTATTCACCCAACAGTTTATGCTAACAAACTTCAGTTGATTGGTTTTTTTCCTGACTTGTCTCACTCTTATCACAGATCCCATGGTGGTCAGAAGAGTTGCAGCTATTTCACAGCAGCAGTGAACCTAAAAATGTTGACATTCCTGATTTGCCTCCACGATCTTTTAATTTTCTCCTTTCAAAAAGGAGGGTAGCAAAAAGCTAGCAACATGCAGAATTATTGGTGCTAAACTTCAAATCTCTTATGTAATTCAGCATATTCATAAACAGTTGTTAGGTCTTGAACTACTTTTGGACAGAGTAATCTGACACCAGCTCCTTCAGTTTAATCTCCTGCAATCCACTTTGCTCTGCAAGTTACAACTTTTGACATCCTAATTCTCTAAGCCAAGATGTCTCTTAAGATCATCACTGACAACCATTTAGTTGTTATAGATGGGATCATTTAATTTCATTAACTTGCCAGTAAGGAGGACATCGACACAGTAATTTTCATTTATTTGGAATGATAAAATAGATCTCTAGATCTCTTTTGAGAGATTTCTAGTGCAGGTTGCTGAGTGGAAGAAAATCACGCCTGCAGGAAGATGTACTGAGCCAAAGGTGTTTTGGTGTGGTGCACTTTGACAAAAATTAGACTTTTTCCTGCTTCATATGAACATAGAGCTGCTTGAGAACATGTTCTTCTACAGCTAGTGGAGAGATAAAGGCATTGCTCAGGGGTTTTTGTCCTTCTGTGGCTACAGCCATCCCCTGGTGGGAAAAGAGGGAGATAAATTTCTCTGCCTAGCATACAAAGAGCATCAGAAAGCTGTAATCTGTATTGACCACAGCTCTTAGTGTCTGAAATAACTAACTGAGAAGTGTGGTCTAGTTCCTTGTATACTCTGTGGAGAGAGAGGGGCACACCAGGGAGTGAGTAGAAGTTAGACTGAATGGCTAACTTCTGAATACCTAACTAAACTGAATTTAGTTAGACTGACATTGGACTGCATGTCTAACTAAAAGAAGCAAGTGCTTCTTTTTCCATTTCTGCTCAACTTGAGTTTGAGATCTGGTGTGAAACTGATGTAGGTTGTTTGTGTCTCAAGCCTATAACACCATCACTACCTATCAACTGTGAGTACCTTGGGAGTCAGACCTCAACACCCCACTCAGTGAAGATGGCTTTTACTCCAGGAACGACAATGACATTGAGGGAATAATAGAAGGACAATTTGCTAAAATGCACTATCCCAGCAACAAGAGAAAATGCGTTTCATAAGTTAGCATGTTGCCCATAAGTAGATCTGACAGCTTAATTTTCTAACATGGTACATGGGAAACTTGAAATGTTCTTTTCAGTTAAGTACAGAACATAGAGTGTGTCTCTGCAGAGTTTTAATGAGGGCTTTCAGCCATGTCTCTCCTCTCACTGCTTTTCAGCTTCCTTGTTCTGTTTCTTGCCTTCCACAAGATGCATTTTCAGATATAACTGCCAAAGGGAGCATAGAGTGGTTTGACAATGGCAAAGTGTGGACAGAGGCACACTTAGATGCTTTCTTTACAAAACAACCTTCAGGCCCTGAATTCTGGGGTTTTATGAATTTTTCTAGGTGAGAAAAATGATGTTAAAACTGCTTCAGTACACATACAAATAAGATCCTGTAATGGAGTCATAGCATTAAAAAACCCAACTAATTTTCATATCCAGAATGTAGAAAGCTAGTCGGCACTGACATTCTAGTTCCTTTAAGGTGAGGGATCAGTGTGACGCCTCTTCCTGCCCTTGGGAGAGGGAGAGGTCTGAGGAGCACATAGTCTCACATAGGACACTTATGGTTCAAGGTACATAGCAGAGGGCCAATTGCTCTGCATTGTTTCAGGGTAACTGAGTCTTGCACAATTCTTACAGAACAAAACATGGAAAACTGGACATGTTTAACAAAGCATTTAACTTACGGCAGTCTTTTGCATAAGTCAGATGCTAAGAAAGTCACCCTGAAAATAGGTGTCAATTTTTCCACCCAAACCATGTACCATTTGTCAGTTGAATGGTTTTGATACACTTCTGTTTCTAGCCTAAGGTGCCCATGGGCTGCTAGTATGGATCTTGTTTTCTGAGTGAGAAGGTGTCTTTGGCAAAATGAAAAATACAACAGCTCACCCCCTTCCTGTTTTGACATGCTTTTGGTGACCTCCATCTGATAATGCCCAGTGCCTGAGTGCCACTGATGCGTGTGAAGCCACTTGAAGTTGTCACAAGTAAGACAGCAGATGTTTCACCCAGTTCTTCCCTTTGCTGTTGTCTCTCCACTGTGGAGGCACAGATTTTTAAGGCTCAAATGTCTGTTTTGAAAATCAAACTGAGTGCCCCTTTGGTTTGCCAGCAGCAGGCAGTGGTCATTGCTGTGGCTAGGGTTAATGGGGGAAGAGAAGAGTGTATTTCCCCAGTGGGTTACTTATTCATTAAGGTCAGATCTAGGCCATTGAAGACTCTCATCTGGAACAAGCATATTCATCTTGACATCATGGGTTTTTTCTTTAGGAGAAGCTGCAGTGATCTCTGAAAAAAAAAAAGCCACAAGTGCTGTCAAATCTACCGTATGACTGTGGGAGATCTGTTCCCACAGTTAGCATCCCTCCCAGTCAGAAATGAGTGGCACATTTCTAGTCTGATGCTGTCTGCCTGTGATATTCAGCACTGGATCTGTTCTCTCAACCTTCCCCTGCCCAGAACTTTCCCTCCTGCAGGCCGTGGTGACACTGGCTCCAGACAGAGATCATGTATTCCTCAAGTCCTTGTGCCTGCTGTGTAGCTTAGAAAGTTGCCACTGCAAAATCCTATAGGAGTGAAAAGTGTTATCTTGTTATAGCTCTGTATTGGAGGACTGAGAAAATTGTAGCTGAGTTTCTGGATTTTTTTAAAGCTGGTAGCTCCACCTCACTGCCCAGAATAATTTAACTTTGCAGAGTATGAAGGGAGAATGCTAAAGTGGTTTTGACTGGGAGTTAATCCATTAATTCCTCCAAAGTACCCAAATGTGTCAATCTTTGGCTGCAGCTTTCAGCTTCTAATAAACTGTCTAGGGACCCAATTTGGACATTACTTCAAATGTGAGGTGACAAGACAAGGAAAACAACCAGGCATCTTATTGCAGAAAATATGGGTTTTAATCTTCCCTAATGATTTCCCCATCTGCAGAATCTGGGGTTCACCCAGCAGCTGATCAGGAGGGAAGCTGGTCTGTAGAAGGCTGGTCTGTTTTCCCTGATTTGGTGAGTGGTGTGGGTAAGCTTCACAGCATGCAGAGCAGAGCCAACCTTCACAGCATACAGTGCAGCTGGAAACCTTCGTTCTCATTTGGCCAAACTTCTCATTATCAAAATGACTTTATCAGTCAGTGGTGAAGTAGCCAGAAAACAAAGCTACTTCAAACATCTCAGCTTGTGTTAAGGTCCTTTAAAAGGATAACTTCCTTGGCTGTGCTAATTAAATGCTTAGGGCTTAAAGACACTAAAATTTAGTTTAAAAAAAAAAGGAGGTGGAGGGTCAGAGGGAGGATAGAGCAGAAGTCAGAGGGCGGCCTGCCTTGGTATTCTGCATTTCGGTTGTTCTTATCCCCTCCAGAATCATGGCTTGCAGACCACTATGCAACACTAAAAGTACTTAGATTCATCTCCGCAAGGAAATTAATGAAGAAATAATCAGGCCTTACTTTTGTACGTTAAATCAAGCAAATAAGCTCTCTGTTTTTATTTCTGAAGTCTTTTGACCTCTCTAGTCCAAGAGACACTGAGATGAAACTGGGCTGGGATGTGTTTATGTGTAAGTTGCAGTTTCAGGTACAAGGTGGCTCTTGTGCATGTAGGAAAACTGGATTTAATGCAGCATGTGTGGAGGTGCATCTGCACGTATAGCTCTTAATTGCTGTTATTTAATAGATGCTTGGTGCTCTTTAAGCAGACTGTGATTCCAAATGTCATCATAGATTTCATGTACCACGAATGCTGCAAAGTTATGAAGAACATTGTTCTTCCAAATGCAACGATTAACATAAAAATGAAACATGCAGCTAAAGAAACCCCAAGCTAAACTTTGCTCACACAAACCTGCTGTGCATGTGAACCATTATAGTTAGTATTACATGTCACATAGATGCCACTTACAACCACTACTTTCACCCACAGCAGCATGAAAACGTAAAGCATTTTGTTTTCTTGCTGATATCTATCCCAAGGGGATGTCATTTCTTACAGGAAACCTTCCCAGCTGAGTTTAGCTCGTGCAAACGAGTTTCTCACCTTTCCATTAGGTAGATGGTATGCGTCTCAGTTCTGTTTTATGCTGTTACTTCTGGTTTGGAGTCCAATCCTGCCATGCACTGAGCACCTTTGCCTTTCATGAACATCAGGGCACGTTAAGAGGTACTGTGGGAACTCAGTACTGAGTAGGATCGAACTGTGATGCATCAGTATTAAGGTCAGACTTACAATGCATTAATATCGCTCAACAGAAATATTAGCTGTCAAGAAGCTTAGAGTTGTTCTTTTTATGGCTTAGGGAACAGTATTACAGCGAGAAAGACAGGAATATAAATTCAGAGGGTGTTTACAAGGCGGGAAAACAAGAGTCAATATAAATGGGCTATTATCTGTATTCGGTATTGCCTGATTCTCAGTGAAATGAACAAGGAGGATTTGTGCTGAGTAGGCTTTTTCAAGGTTAGCAGAGACAAGGAGTTGTTCCCAGGGGAGGATGAAGAGCAGACAATGATGGAGATGAGCAGCAATACAAAATGTCAGGTTTTGCACCCCACAGCAGTGTTTCCAAAAGCAAATGATGGAAGATGACTATGGCACTGATGAAGCTGTTTGCCTCATCACAATCTATGAAATAGTGTCTTTCTCCCACATCCCAAGCCCTCAGCAGATCTACAGGGGTTAGTGAGGTCAGCTCCTTCTGTCAAAAATGTTGTAGCTTGCCAAAAACAGACTGAGACAATGCAGAGAACAGAGATGAAATTTATTCAGACTGTTTACAAAAAAATAAAATTTCTGGAATAGCTCCAAATAATAGAAAAACTGTAAATTCATTACATGTGTTGCTTTTAGAGCTGTAACACCAGCGCAAAAATACCTGTCAAGAAATCCAGAGGTGAAACTGCGAGAGACAAAGATGTGAAGACAGATGCTATTTCTTAATAAGTGTATTTATCAAAAAATATTTTTCTCCCAGGCATCATTAAGTCCACAGATGACATCAACTCAAAGTTTGTCACATGAACGTCTGGTCGAGTCAAAGGAAACATGCTGGGCTGTGGCTTTAAAAGGGAATGTTTTGAAAAACTCTTGGCAGATGGAAAATATAATGGCCTTCAATTTCAATAAAGATAGTGACTCCAAATATTACAATGACTTTCATGTAATGGAGCATCATGAAGTTATTATAATATCTGTTTGGCAGAGGCAGCAGTGAGCAAAAAAATAAATATGTATAAAGAAAACCTGAAGTAATATTTTGCTTCAGGGGATGTGTAGGCATGCATACAGGTTGTGCTAAATTGCAGTCAGATATCAGTTTTTAGATAAAAAATGGTTCATTTGATCAGAAACACTTTCCAATTATTTATCACAATTCAAAATGAAATAGCAAAACATTTTAGCGTATTTACCACTTTTTTCCTTTTTTTAGGTAAACCTATTCATTGAACTCTATCCAAAATTGCACACACTTTTGGCTATTTTTTTAGAGGTGTTCAACCAATGCATTTTGTTATTTTACTCCCAAGATAGAGTTTTACAGAAAGGTCACAAATTGAACATTTCTGGAATTTAAAATGTCTTGGAAAGCCTCTAGAAAATATTTCCTACAGAAGATGACAAAATGGCTATGTGGAAATATGAAATCTTGCTATCTGTGGTTCTGCTACTGAATTCATGTGAAAATGGAAATGGGTTTTGAAAGCAAGAATGATGAAGCAAAATTCTATGACATAGTGTGTATGAGTCAGACTGAGCAATAAAAATCGTCAACTTGTAGTCTTAATAATCTATGAAAATATCCTTAAACTATCCCAGGAATGCAGTCATTCTTCCTCTCAAAAGGAATTTTATCACATTGGGTTTTTTTCCTCTCTTCCTTGTGATGAAATGCTTCACAACATTGCTATTGTCTATAATTTAACCCACTGGTAATTATATTAACCTTCCCTTTTATATTGATCCGGGTGAAGCAGTGGCTCCAGCAGCTCCCTTTGGTGCTTTTAGGCCTCACCGAAGGGCAATATCTTCAACCACTGGAATAATGTCTGGTGTAATTAAGGACCTGATGTACGAGTCAGCGTGCTGGAGACTGTATTAAATGTACTTAATTGGATACTATGCTCGGTATGCACACTCACTGAATAGTTAGTCTTTATACAGCAAGGGACTCTAAATGTTTGGGCTGGTATTAAAACAAAGCTCCATGACTGAAGTATTAATTTGCTTTTCCCAGACTCTCTCGTGGTACCTAGAACTGCAGTAAATGCTCAATCCTGAGTGATTCTGCAACATGTAAAGTACCCCTTAGTGAGAGCAGACTGCAACAGGGTTGATTTATGGATCTCAGACATGTTGTAGGCATTTGGCTATCGCTGGGCCTTGTGTGCATGTTAATGCAGAGTGAGCTTGCAAAGCCTTTTCATCATCTGATGATAACTCTGGTAGTTGCTAGAATTGGCCTCTAGTTTCACCAGGGGAGTTTCAGATTGCATATTAGGAAAAAATTCTTTACTGAAAGCGTCATAAAGCATTGGAACAGGCTGTTCAGGGAAGTAGTGGAGTCTTCATCCCTGGAGGTATACAAAAATATGTAGACATGGTGCTTCAGGGCATGGTCTAGTAGGAATGGTGGTATTACGTTGATGGTTGGACTTGATGATCTTCTAACCTTAGTGATTTTATGATTCTACGATTTGGAAAAATATTATCCCATCTGCTTCACAGATAGCCAGCACTGAAATTGTATGTTTGCCTCATACTGATCATAGTCATCTATGTGTCCATCTACTGTGGGATCTCATTTCTGAGCATCTTTGACATTGCTTAAAATAACGGAACAAAGTAAAACCAGCCACAAAACTTGAGAGATGTACAGCCCAATAAGTGTTTGTTGGTGGGACATCCATAGCAGTTTTCTCAACCCCTGCACCACCTCAGTGGTGTCCCTCCACTTCTTTTGACTTGACTTTGTGAAAAGAGAAAGTTTGGCCCTAAAGTCTTTGGTACCAAGATCTGCAAATTTGCACATTTCCTCTGAACCGAGAGCTTAGTAAGGACCACATTCTGTCCCTGATTCCTTCTACGCAGCTCTTACAAGATTCCTGACCAGGTCTGACATGATCTAGCCATGTAGATTAGCAACTCCTTGGTATTGCCAACTCTATTTTGGCTTTTCGGGATTAGGTTGTTCCTCCTTTGCTTTTTCTACTTTGGTATAATGTCTCAGATGACTGTTGCTGTCAGGATGGTTGCAATATGCAGGTCATGAACCTGATCAGTATTTGTGGAATAACATTACTGGCTCTATATTTTTCAAGAAAATGATCTAGTTGTTTCCTTGCTTGGTGGCAGGATGGGATCTGAGGTGCCCCAGTGCTTCATGGAGCACAAGAGGAGAAGACAACTGGCACAGTTGCAGGATACATTACATTCAGCACAAGTGCTGTTCAGAAATGCTGTGGTTTTTTAACAATTAACAACACTTTATTTAAGTGTGGTAAATAAATATATATCTGAAAAAAAACCCACATTGGCTATGATTTAGTGTAGTTTACCAGGTTCTTTATTTATAATGAAGGCTTTCTGATTAGGAACTCTGGATAGCAAACTTCTCTTTCTGTGTTTGAGGAGCTGAGGTTCTGGGTACCTTCTAGGCTTTAGCAGGGCGGCATCCCTGCCCCTTCAGACTGGACTTCTGTTCCCAGTCTGCTATTCCCTGGTTCAGGTCTGGTCAGACCTTAGCTTAGGACACAACAGCTCACGCTTTTGGCTGCCTACAGCCTTCATCCAGATCCCCATCTTCTGACTACATTGACATTTTATTCTAGAGATTAAAAATAAGAGAAAAGAGAGCCCAGCTCCACCTTCCTAACCCATTTTAAGAAAACAAACTACTTTGTCAGCTCCCCTTTGCCACCACACTAGTCTTTCTGCTTGGCTATATTAAATGATCCGTAGTTTTACCTATGCTAGGTGGATACACAGGGACATTCGCATGAGCAAAAGCCATGCAGGGCAGCTGGGTAAACCACTCTCTCAACTAAAATCTTCACTGCAGAATCAGAAAAACCTTTGAGAAACGGGATCACCAAGATCACCAATATCTTCCTATCTCATTGTCTCTCATCTGCTGCACAGTAACTTTCCTGAAACAACTGCTGCTTAAAATGAAATCCTTCTCTTTTTAATGTGTTTTGGGTGAGAAGGTGAAGGAGAGGAGCCTTAGTCATCTTCCCAACAAGGTTCACTAGATGGCAGTAAGCAAAGGCAAAGTAGTTAGAAACCCCATTTTAGAAGGTCTCAGTAAACCTCAGTGACCAGCTGCCTACTTCAGCATTACACATCTAAACGGGAGGATGTTCCTGTGAAAGAGCATTTCCCTGAAAGACATTAGGGTTTAGTTACAGTTAATCTCTCATCAGTCTCTGTGAAGGCTGCCACTGTCATGAGACTAATTCTGAGCTGGAAAACTGTGTTCTTCAGCTCTTCTGCAGGGATACATAAGTTTGCCTCCCAACATCTCTCTCTGCAGGGTTTCTTTGTCAGGTCATTGCTCTGCAGGTTTATGTTTTGGTTTGGATTTTTTTTTCCCTTTGGCTGTCCAGTTTTGCTGTAACGTCAAAACAACCTCAATGGATCTCCAAAGTGCAGGGATATTTCGTGTCCAGTAACCTGGGAGACACCCCTGCCATTCCAGGGGCATGGAGGCATGAGCCCTGTAGCAGGTTTTGCAGGGCTAGCACAGTAGTTTGCCTTTCCTACTGCACATAAGATGCTCAGCATCTGCTGTTTGGTTCAGCTGGGAAGTCTGCAGCTTGGCANGATCTTCCGATCGCCAGACCCTACAGAAGCTCAGCACCTGGATCACCCTTCTCTTCTTCCTTGGTGGGAAGCTGGCTGGTGGCAGTGCACTGCTCCCTTCAATGTGTGCCAGCTGGGGGCTGCAGTGCTGTGTCAGGCAACATGCAGGGATATCTGAGATTAATCTGACCGTTCACTACACTGGATTAGAAGGTACTAATTGCTGCCAGGAGACTTTTCCCTGCAGGTTCCCTGTGGACACTGTCAAAGCAGGCTGAGGAGTGCTGGGCAGGGGTCACTGTGGAATGTGTTGTCAGAAATGACAAATTATCAAAAATCTGAGTTTGTCAAAGTATAATAGGTTTGTTTTAATAAAACTCTCCACAGGAGGCTTCCAAGGCCAGCCAATGGGAAGGAATGTAGTAGCATGACTAGTTCCTGAGTAAGACACCATTATCAAGCCCCAGTCCTAAGCCCAGGGACACCTCCTTTCCAGGCTCCTGTGGGAAGGGCCAGAGGGTCTCTCAAGTTTTGTTTCATGCAGAAATGCAATGAACTTCAAATTTAAAATCTCAGCTTTCTACTTCAAAGGGAATCTGGGGGTTTGGTTTTGTCTGGCCAGCTCTCATATCAGGACCTACAAAGGAGCAAACCAACCAACCCCTTTGTGTCATGAAGATATAAAGCACCCAGGCCCATGGCAGATCCAGGGAACACTGCAGGGTGTCCCTGTTGCAAACACAGAATTTGAACATCATTTCACATTTTAACATTGAGGAGAAAAATCCAGAGAAATGGTTGCAAGGAGTTAAGTCTATGTCAACACAGAGCTTATAGGAGCAGCAGACAGGGAAGACTTCTGAGCTACAGAGAAGCATCTGCTGTCATTTATATCCAATATCAATATGAACTAATACAAATTCAAAGGACCAAGGTCTGGAATACAACTGTGGTCTGGTCTGTCCCAACTTTTCCGAATTAAGAGCAAGGATCCCTCTTCCTAGCTCTTTTGCTAGATTTGTGACTCTTTCTTCATGGCCAAGTGAAGATCCAGCTCCCACAGGACTGGAGAGGGTGTCTGCACTGAGAAAATCCAGGAGCCTGGTAGTGAGAAAGTTCCCTACAGGTACCAGCTGTGTCGTGCCCCAGAGAAGCCCTGGAAGCTCAACCAATACACTTCACAGCCTGTGTCTCTAATAAATGGCAGGTGCTTAGAATCAGGAGATGGGTTAGTTTAGATGGCAGTTACTACCTGTGAAGGTCTTTGTCAGGGTCTCCTCTTTGTCAGCTTCTGGGGAAACTTAGGATCTTATTTTATAAGGTCTGGATGACCTGCTCAGAATTAATAATTTTGCACTTATGTGATGTGATGCTTGAGTGAGACAGAATGGACCTGAAGCCCAAGGATGTATTTCTCACATCAATTGCTCTTACACACGGAAATAGCATTGCAAGGCCAAATTCTCCCTGGTCTCATCCTAGCCCTCAGAATTTATTTTGAATTGAAAGTCCTTTCCAAAGTGTAGTTTCAAATGAAATATTTGCTACTTGGATAGATTTAGAAGCTAGGTAACAGTATGCAGAGACTTTCTCAGCTTTTGATATCCTTCCTTTACTGCAGGACATTGAAGTGTCATACAGATGAACAACACAGTGCCATTTTCAGTTGCACAAAATCAAACTCAGTTTAATGGGTAATAGCAGCCCCTAGATGGATCTTGTCTATCTCCAGGAGTTAGTGGGCTATACAAGATCCATATAGCCTCACTGACATCAAGGATGACACTCTCATGACTTCCCAGAGCAAATACTGGGAATGAGAAATTACTCTCTTTCGTTCCTTATGCCCACTTGAAATGAAGATGCTGTAATAAAAGAAATATATTAAACCCATATGTTCCTTATATGTACTTGTTGTGAAACCATGAGATGTTGTACCAGATAGCCTCAACAATATTTCAGTATAATTGCTATTAAGACTTTTAAAACTACTGTGACTATTACGTGGCCAGCAGGTCCAGGGAGGTTATTCTGCCCCTGTACTCAGCACTGGCAAATACTGTGTTCAGTTCTGGGCCCCTCACCAGAAGAAGGATGTTGAGGCTCTGAATCATGTCCAGAGAAGAGCAACGAAGCTGATGAAGGGGCTGGAGAACAAGTCTTATGAGGAGCTGGGATTGTTCAGCCTTGAGGAGGCTGACAGGAGACTTTATTGCTCTCTATGACTACCACAAAAGAGGTTGTAGAGAGGAGGGTGCTAGCCTCTTCTCCCAAGTGACAGGGGACAGGACAAGGGGAAATGGCCTCAACCTACACCAGGGGAGGTTCAGACAATATCAGAAAGAAATTTATCACAGAAAGGGTCATCGGGCACTGGAACAGGCTGCCCATGGAGGTGGTTGAGTCACCATCCCTAGAGGTGATTAAAAGACAAGTTTACAAGGTGCTCAGTGACATGTTTTAGGGGCAGATAGGAATGGTTGGACTCAATAATCCAAAAGGTCTTTTCCAGCCTGGTGATTCTATGATTCTATGACCAAGCAACACTTGGACTTTTTTAAAATAAGAGGCAAAAATGAACTTTCAGCAGTAACACTGACATTGATAATACCAGACTCTGCAGTATGGGCATGAACATCTACAGCTCATAATCCATCAGGAACTCCAAGTCTGTATCAGCTACTTTGAATCTGAAGCTTTTGAAAGCACCAGCTGTGCTGTGTTAATTTGCTACTATGGAGCTTAGCAAGAGCAGAGCACTGAATTGCCTGCAATGCTTGTTTTACTGATGTGGCTGATCAGAAGCTTTCAAGGTTGATTTGAGGTAACGTAACCTACACCTCACTAAGAAGATTAAATATGTTAAAGTGAGGTTACTGCAAGCAGCGGACTATTGCATCTTCTTCAAGTCTCTGCTGCTAATTATTGCAAAGCCGCTGGTCTCCGTTGTGAGGATTGTTTCAGCCTTTGATTGCACTGGTTTAGAAAGCAGAGATATGTGGTACATTTTAATATCCCAGTTAAAAAGATTGGAAAACTAGCAGTGAACTGAGAATAGAACTGTGAAACGGACATCATCATCATTTTCCTCCCATTCATAGGTGCCATCCTTACAAGCAGCTGCTTTCTGAGAGCTTTTAGGTTGCCATGTAGGAAGATGGAAACACAGCTTGCTACCTGCTAATGAGATTATGAACTCTAATGCCCTCCAGAGAGCCCAAAAAATCCCTGTTCAGCAGAGGACTCAGAAAATAGAGGGAGGATAATTAACGACAAGCTCTTACACAGCACTGTCAGAGTGGTACCTGTTCTCCAGCAGGGACAACCTACTGCACACACCAAGGGATACCTGCAAATGTCTGCATCACTTGACTACACATCCCTGGTATGTTGGATCCATTGACACCACAACATGGAATAATTCCATCCAACAAGGCCAAGCAGATGAACTGGTGATATTTAATATTTTATTAGCATCAGAAGAGAGTGTGCTTCCAGCACTGAAGCCTTGGTCTCTTGCTTTTGGGATTACTTCTCCTGTTCCCATGGCCTCTGTCGGGAGAGGATATTTGCAATGAAATAGGTGTAGACAAGAACTTGACTGTACATGGATATAGCAGAGCTGTTTCCAAAGTGATTTGTAAAACTTACAAGCCCTGAGTATAATAGTACTCTTAATCTTCTCTCCATAAGGTTTTCCTCTTTCTCTTAGTATCACTTTATTTTGCCAAAGTCAATATTTCAGGTATTGTTTGCTTTTAATTTGACGTTTATTACCAGCGTTCAAATTTTATTAATTCAACCTCTTTTCAATATTGTTTGTCAGCATTAGTTCAGGAGTGTATTTCATTTCTAGGTGGAGTGGTATGACTACTAAAGGCTCCCGATATGATTTGCTGCCCTGTTAACAGTAGCAATAATTTGAGCAATTAGCAAGGCCTTGACATGGGCTTTAGCTTCTCTGTCACATAGGAATACCTCCTCGGTGCAGCTGCTGGCTATTTATACTCCCCTGTCAAGTCCCAGTCTGAAATAGTGCCCTGGGAGAGCAGCCTGTAATCAGTCCCTTTGCAATGACTGGATGAGCACTAAATAAGTCCTGGCCTTGATTACATTAATGAAGCTGTATGGGGGATGCTCATCTGCAAATCCTCAAATGCCATGATGATAGACTACCCTGTGCGCTTGCAGCATCCCTTCCTGGGTCCTAAGGAAATCCCCAGCAGTCCCTTTGCCAATGACCATGGCTTTCATAACAGAAAGGTCACTTCAGTTCTCAGGGATTAAACCTGCCAGGATCTTCCACCAGGAGAAGCTGAAGCAATCTCCCAATTGTTCATCTTAGTCTTCTCTGTTTTGTTTTGTGCAAAAACACAATGGCTTTGTCTCTGAGGTTGAACATATCTCAGTGGCTCCTTGCATAAAGTGCAGGGTGGTGCTGTTAATGGGAGTTCCCTACACCAATAAGTACTGGACAAACACCTGCAGAACAGCAGGGCATCACTGGTACAGCCAAGTGGTACATCAGTCTTTCAGAGGACGTCTCCAAGTGAGCAGTCCTGTGTTTTACCATCTCATACTTAGGATGGGGAATTGAGGCAGAGATGCCTCGCACACAGGAGAATGAAAACTCATAATGAAGTTGGAATTACCTCAGGCTCTAGGGTATGTCTGCATCCTGAGACCATCCTTTTCCCTAGTAATGCAGGATTAGGGCCTGAGTTAAAGGAGTCATGAAGAACAATTCAAGTCCTTGACTAGCCAGTGGGACAAGATTCAGCCCTTGGGTCCCTTTGGTGCACTGCGACACAAAAAGAGATGCTTTATCTCTAGGAAAGATCAGCTTCATTAAAGACTCTGGAATATTTCGCATGAAAACATCAGAGCTTAAAGTCACCATGCTAAAACTCTATTTTTGGATCTCATTAAAATAGATACAATCAGTGCATAAAATAAATTACTCGACTTATAATTTTCAGTTCAGTTAGAGATTAAAAGTAGTAAAAGTAGTAATTAAGAAACTTGTTCCGCTTTTTATCATCAAGACCCTGATTCAGCACAGGGTTTTGGTGATGTTTGAGTTTGGCTGAGCTTCTCTTACATGGCAAAATGCAGGTTATGAGATTCTTCCTAACTCAGCAGGGCGCACTGCTCTGCCTCTGTTCTGGAGGTTTGGAGGACTTTACACTAGGCAGTGCCTCATGAGCTCTATCACCCACACCTCAGCCCTTATTCAACACACCATACCCCCACAAGAAGACTTGCAGCTATCTTCTGGCCTCAGCAGCGGCTGGGATGTAGTGGACACAGTGGCATTACATGCAGGTCCCCATTCTTTAAGGATGTGGTTTTATGGCAGATGACTGAGATCCGTGCTTATTAGCAGTTTGAGCTGGAGGCAAGTTTGAGCTGGCTTACAGGTATCTAATATACCTTGTTGATTAATTGTACATTATGTGTTCAGAAGCAACCATTATGGGCGCCTAATCTGCCCTGCAACATGGCATGGATCTGCAGCCACAGTCCTGCATCACAAGCGCAAGGAAAGGTCCTCTTCCAAGAATCTCTTCTGCAGAAGGATTGCTTGGAACCAGGCTCAAGTTGCCTCCTAGACTTATCCTTTCCTTTCACTCAAGTTCATCAGCAGGATTTTGTAATGAGCTTAAAGCTAAGCCAGGTCAGGTCTGGTGAACTTGCAGATAAAATACAGCTTAAAGTCTGTATTTCTCAGAAAGAGACCTCAAGACTGACAGGTTGAAAGACTGTGTAAAATAATGGCAGAGTAGACAAAAGAGTGAAGTCTGCTTTTGCTTTAGCAAACAACTGGCATCTGCGACTAGGAATAATTTCATTCTTTTCCTGTGAGTTGCTGCATGACGTGATCAAACAGGAATAAGTATCTGAAATTAAAGGCCAAAAAAATTGAGCAATTGAATTGCTGATTTTTCTGTAAGGCTCCCTGAGATAAAAGAGTTGTCCCCTGGGGAAAGAGAGACCGGCAAAAAGCATGAAAGTCACGGCTGATGTCTTTTCTGCTTTGCATATAATCCTCTGAAAATTGGAATGTCCAAATGCTTACAACGACACAAGTGGGACTAATACTCTAGGATCACATGAGCAATTATCTGATTCACAGGTGAAGATGGCAATAAAGTGGCTGAAAAGCCAACTGCCAGTGAGAGGGCAAGAAACAGCAAGCTTGCTTCGTTATGGGTCATCCTACAAACACCTCTTGAGATCAAGCAGTAAAAATAATGAGGGCTGGGGAGGCAAGGAGTGAGATTCCCAGATGGTGTGGGTGATAGATAAGAAGTCGTCCTTTTTATCTTCTGCCAGGCCATCCGTTCATCCAGTTTTGTGGCTTACTCAGATCTCTGTCAACATGCAGGGCTCTGTGCTAGTGGAGCTGCCAGGGCAGTGTTGCTTCCAGCCTGGATTAAAGTTTAGGCAAGCTGTGTCTTGCTTTGAGGTCTGGTTATTTGCTTTTGTGTTTATAGAACAGAGAAGAAAGAAACTCTTGCCAGGGTGAAGATGAGTTGACACCCCTTTCTAGAGGACTAACAGCTAGGATCTCAAGAGTGGGTAACTCAGCTGCATCACACGTGACTCTCATACCGTACTGTATAATGCCAGGTGTAGCAATTCTGACCTTTGCCAAACCTGTGGCCCTGGGTGGTGCTTGTGGAACCCCTGATGAAAAAACTAGTTCCATCCTTGTTTGCACATTTGTCAAATAACAAACATAGCAGTCACACCACGATTTGTGAACCAGCCTGCCTTTCCTTTTCAGGTCTACCAGTGTCCACATACTAGTTGCAATTTGCCCATAGAGAAAGTCACAAATGGTCTTTTATAGCTCCCTCTGTATGTGATTTTGTAGAGATCATGTTTTCGTCTAACAGTGCACCTGATCAAGATTTTTGTTGAGAGGCACATGGAAGGATCATCCTCTGTTGTTGTGTTTACCTGAACAGCAGTAAGGATTGCAATAACACTAGCTGCAATAAAAATCTCTTCTGCTTCTTCAGCCTCCAGGGAATACGGTGATCAACCCTGAGGTCATGAAGAAGCACTGTTCCTTAAGGCAGCGTTACACAGCTAAGGCTGCTCTGGAATTCCAGTGCCTTTCTTTTAAAGCACACAGTCTTAAAGCAGATAGAGGGGCAGGCTTTTCCAATGTGGAGATGTGTCTTAAGAAGGACAAATCTGTGAGAATGGATGAATAACAGGGCTGGTCAAAAGTAGGTTTTTATCAGAAGGCCTGTCTGGAACACAGTAGCCAGATGCTGCCCATTGAGCTACCCTTTTTTTTTTCTGGCTGCATTGGTGATGGCAGAGCAGAGCAGATTCAGACTGTCTTGCATGTTCATGTTAGGGTGTGTGACATGGAATCTTTCTTTGTGGGTCATGCAGATAGCAGGAAAGGGGTTAGCAAGCCTGCCATTAGACATGTATGACCACAGCCAGTGTAGGAGAAGATATTGATGGGCTTTAGTTGAAAGGATGCCAGACTAAACTAGCTTGTTTGAGAAGGCATTTTACAGAGCCACTTTATATGCTGTGTAGTGACATGCCTAGTACTATGTTTCAGATTAGAACTGGTAGTATCAAAGTGCATGGCTTGCATAAATAGAGTGTGGAGAGGGTAAGGCAAGCCAGCACTTTCCCATTCCCTGCACCTCCTGCAGTCAGTGATGTTCACAGACACCTCTTGCTAACTGTTCATAGAGGGAAAGCAAAATCTGTCAAAATCCCTTGCAGTGTGACTGTGAAGCAGACTCTTTCCCAAGCTCCTGCTGCTTTTGAACCCATTCACGCTGCACAAGATTGTCTAAGATCCTCCTTCTTTGGACAAAGAGGCAATATTTACCTCTAGAGGGAGGTTTTCACTGGGTAGAAGAAAAGAAAATGGGGATATAACAGGAAGGAAATCCCGTTTTCCTGGGAGCCTGGGAGGGGTACAGTTTGCAATAACATCCCGGTGAACCATCCATCTCCGAGAGGCAGCGAGAAAGCAGAGGGAACACTAGGTCGTGCTGTTTCCCCAAATTCTTGCTCAGCAGCGCTGGGGATGGATTCCACATTTCTCACAGGGATGGAAGGAATTTTCTCTGCTGTGGGTTAGCAGAGAACTTTGATCACACTGTTTGGGTGTTCTTACAAGGAAATTAATTGCATTTGCTGCGTGAAATGCTTTGAGCACAAAGGCAAAGGCACAGGGCAGGTCTTTGTAGGGAACTAGAGCTCCTGCGCTCAAACGCAAGATAACAGTGTTTATATTATAGGTAAGGAATGATGAATAACAGCAACAGTTCAGAGGGTTTAATTAGCCTTCCTGCTTTTCCCATCAAGAGGGAAAAAAACAAAGTGGGAATTCTCTTTAGATACAAACTCAACTGTGTGCTGACACGAGGCACAAGAGAATACCATCTGGGTGCAGGAAGGAGGCAGCTCAGCCTGAGTCTATTGTACCAATTTAAGTGTATTGAACACTTGAATTCACTCTACCTTAAGGCTGAGCATTTAGCCAACTGCTGCAATGTAATCCTGTGTCTCAGTAGGGAAAGAGCTCAAATGAGTGGTGTATTGCCTTTGTTTCGCTCACATGGTAGAGAAAACTCTGCTCCCAAAGAAGAGTTTCTTTGTGTTCCTGCTGTTAAACTGAGGCTTCTGCCTGCTAAGGCTTTTAAATGAATACATGAAATCAGTGTGGGGATTTTATGCTATCTAAAATTCATTGCTGTGTGTGCACTTCAGCAGCACACAGGAACTTTAAGTATTTTCCTTTAATTTAGCAGGGAGCTGTTGCAGCTGCTGTGGCACTTCAAAGACCATTCTGTGCATTGGTCCTGCACCTGACTAACACAAGGCCGTGCCATTGTTAAACTGCCAGTTTGGAGAGAAACTGCTTTACAAGCAGCAGCCAGAGCCACCTCATGCTCTTTAGCCCAGCTATAGCCACACTATGTCCTGTTGTGCTTTCCCATCACTCCAGTCTGGTACAGTTAATCTAGTTTCATACCAGCTGGGACCATCCTGAGCCTCTTGTTCAGCCTTTTGCCTAAACACAGACCACCTGAACTGGTTTATGCCTCCTCAAGCAGTCTCTGTAGCACATCCTGTTTGAGGAGGTTTTGGGTATTTTCAGTGACAGAGTTTTTTTCCTGCACATCACGTGCTGAGGACTCCTCATTTACTAGCAAGCATGGTGTAGATGTGCTTTGACACAAAGCATGTTCTCAGACAGAACCAAACCACTAGACTCCCTTAACCTCATGTGGCTTCAGAGCCACAAGATGTTTGTTGTGTATCTCAGAGAACTAAGAAAAGATGAGATACATAAATAATTTACAGGTGATAAATGGTGATAGCTCCCCAAAACCCCAGTGTAGGAAAAGCTGGACCAGCTCACCTGTTACTTCCACAGCCAGGGAGCCAGATTGTCAGGCAGCCATTTCCCCATCATATGTAACCAAATAATGTATATGCATACATAATATTTACAAATCTGTGCTCTTGTACTTGCCTTTGTAACTCCATTCCAGAGTAGATGGTTGGAAAACAGCCATGAGATCACAGAATCACTAGGTTGGAAAAGACCCACAGGATCATCGAGTCCAATCATTCCTATGAGATGTAGCAGACTGTCAAGAAAATGAGAGCTTTCTGCTAGCTAGGTCACCAGGCTATGCCCTATCTGAGTCAGCAGCAGCCAACAGATGCAGATGAGAAGGGTGGATTCAGTCACCTAGGGGCAAAAGGCAGCTGTGAACCTGATCCATCTGCATAGCTGGGCAAAGCAAAAGCAGCGATTTAGCAAAATTGCCCAATATATTTTTGTATGCTTGGTGAAATGAATGTAAAATGAGTGGATGGCTTCAGCTTGCTGTCTATAAAATGAAAGCTGTTGACCCTGTGACAGCAGGTGCAGGTCTGTGAGCAGGCATATGATAAGGGACCTGCACACGCTGCCCAGTAGCTGTTCTGGAGGTAGTGTGGTCACAGCTCATACCACAGAACAAGGAGGTTGAAAGAGACCTCTGGAGATTATCTCATCCAATCCCCTTCTTAAAGCAGGTTCACCTACATACAGTTGGCTGCTTGGGGCCATGTCCAGATGGGTTTTGAGTATCTCCAAAGATGGAGACTCCACAACTTCTCTGTGAAATCCATGCTAATGTTTGGTCACCGTCACAGTAAAAAGTGCATCTCTAGCTCTGTTTCCATCAGCCTCATCCCAAAGGGCACATTGCACAGATTTCCTGCCTCCTGCAACAGAAGGCTGGGACAACTTGTCAAGACAGGTGTGATTTAATTTATCTATCTGTGCTGTTCTTATTTCACAAAGAGAGAGAAAACTTGAAATGCCAAAGCAAGCAATCAGGCTTTTAGAAGATCCTCAAAATAATGAAAAGCATTACTGTTACAAGCAGAATCTTTTAATACTTTTTTTTCCTCCATTCATTTCTCTTTTTTTGCTCTTTTTTTGGCTGTATAATGGAAAATATGAAAAGGATGCAGTCCCCTATGCTTCAGCCCAGGAGGCATCTCTTACTAACAGGGCTTAGGAACAATGCTTTTATCTTACTGCCTGGCACGGTTGTTTTGGAGCTTTCGGTGCAAGTAGTTAGCAGACGTGGATGCAGGATGCTCCTGTTGGTCTCAGCTGTTTCTGCCTTCCTAGGCTGTGTTGTGTTCATTTATATCTCAAAGCTACGGAAAACAGGGTATTTGCTTATAAGAAACACAGTTGTATATGTCAAAGACTATAAAACTGGAGCCCCTTATATGACATAACAACTGCACAAACAGGCACCCAGATTCTAAAATAGAGCAGCATAATTGGTTTGCTTTCCCAAGGAGATACAGGCCAGACAATGAAGCACAACAGCTTAACAATAGCTTTGCCTATACATAGGATATTTTTAAACAAAGGGAAGAACATTTGGAGTAGAACTAGGTAACATTTTTCAGATGAATAGTTTATTTGCTAATAAATGCAGTTTCAGGTTGACTGAAACTATGCTCAGACTCAGGCTGAATTCAACTAATGTTTTCTGCTACAAAAAGGTCTATTATTTTTTTCTAGACAAACTAGAAAACCACTGTTCTACTGCTCTAATATTTCAATATGAAATATTTAAATCACTCAGCTAAGGAAACTCTGCATCTTAGAATACAGCTTGATTTTATCTCTTTATTTTGAAAAGAGTATTCCTGAATTAAATGAGTTCTTTTATTTTGGGTCAATCCCAGATAAATTCCTTCAGCTATATAGCAGGGAAAGCAAAAGATTTAGAAGGGAATTTCTTAGTCTGTTCCCATAGGTCTGTTCTGGGGCTTTGCTTGCTCTTTCCAGTGGCTTTGGAGTGTGAACATAATGTACAGCTGGTCAGCTTGTCTTAACAGCTGATAAAGTGAGTTACACCAGGGTCACGTTGAAATGAACGCTGGATACAGGTCAAGTACATAAAACAGAGTTCTTCTTGAGCAGCCTCACATTAGAGACCTGATTTATGTTTGTGGTTCTGTTTGGAGAGCCTGGCATGTTTACATGCAATCTGCCCAGTCAGTTTTGAAAGCTCCTCTTTTCTTAACTTGCTCATATAAGGTGGGGAAGGTAAGAGGCATAAGAATCAGCTTTAAAAGTCAGAGGCTGATGGAGGCGGCAACAGCGGGTCTTGCTGTACCGAACGTGTTCACTGTCTGTAATTTGTGGGAAGAAAACTTCAGGAAATAATTCTAGCAAACAGACAAAATATGCCTTTTCCAGGCAATCTAACGTTTGAAAAGCCTCATTAATAATGGTCACAAAATGTTGAGAAACTATAGCTTCTATCTATGGGTCACAAGGCATTTTACAAGTATTATTTGAGTGTCAGAAGATAAAAGAGAAGAAATCAATCTAGGCCTGATTTTCTTTGAGGTCCTGTGGTGGTATCTGGAGAGATTACTAAAAATATCTAAGGAGATTAAATGTGTGTAAGTCCTCTTACAAACAGTGGGGTTTAGACACCTAACTTGCTATTCCTTTTTGCAAATTGTTGTCAGAAAGAGGGACATTTAAACTAAGCAACTTCAGGTGTCTAATGCATGTGCTTAAAGAGACTACAATGGCCCTGCATTGCTCTGCAGTCCATGCAGAGTGTGGGAGTAAAGGCCAAGCTGCATCACACTCCTGCTTTGAATTACACTCAGGAAGACTCTCTTTCTCTAAGCTAACATGACCCATACTGTAACATTATAGTCCTGATAGGTCAAACTGAGGTTTACCTGTCCCAATATCCAGCTTCTGTTAGCAGCTACAAACCCTTGGGAGAGGGGTAAAGCAAGGGAAATCTGAAGAGATGCTTCCCCAGTACATTCCACTGCCCAAGAGTCACTTGTTCAGCCACTTTCTGGCTTCATCATGTTAGCAGCCATTTATAGGCTTTTCCTATGTTCATTTGCCTAACTATATTTCCAACTCACTTATGTTGTTGGNCTATCTAAAAGGAGAGTGGTGATTTTCTCTCTCGTTGGCTTTTATTGATCTGTTTCTGGATTCTAATTTCCCTTTGTGGCAGGGGGAGGTTTCTTTTGGGGATCTCTTATCCTGTGTATATGGTATTTTAGTTGCATATAAGTGTTAATACATGAGTATATAATCATACAGCTCTGGTTTGCTTGTTTTCAGCATTTTCAGTCTTTCTTTCCTTCTACCCTTCCCCTGGGCTCGTACAGGGGCGTGGGGGGAGGAGGAGAGACTACACACTACTGTGAAGTTTGGGTGGTCACCAGGGGGGTTCCACTCAGACCATCACAGCCTCCCCTACATCTGCTGGTGTAACTTTCCCTACTGTCACCATGAGCTATTCAAATAAGAGCTGCTTTTTCTCATTCTAAATCTGCAGCCTCATCATGTCCTTGCACAGTCTTTAGTCCTAGTGTTATAGCATAAAATAATTTTAAAAAAAAAAAAAAGAAGAAGAAGAATCCTTCTCTATTCACCAGCTCTGTGTCCTTCATGATTTGATACTCTTTGATCATATCTTCCTTCTGTCATCTTTCCCAGCTTGAATGTTCCTTATCTACTTAGTCCCACTGCATAATAAATTGTTCCCTAACTATATATGGAGCCTATGGTTAAAGAGGAAGGAAGGGGAAGAGGTGTATTCAGCTGGTTATGTGGAGGAAATGTATGAGGCAAGAAACTAATAAGCCAGTTTAAATATACTATCTCCTGGACATGCATTTCTGGAAATATAAATGCTGCTTCTCTGGGATTTACTGATCACAAAATGTCTGCAAACCTTTTAGGAGGAACCACAGGTCTTGTTTTTTCGTTAGAAGCCATATAGTCCTGAAGATACTCTAACACATTCATACCTCAATCCACAATGTTCTTAGTGATCACAGCTCCCATCGAGGCCCTTAGGAACTGTAGATGCTCAATATTTACAATGATCAGTCTAAATATACACTGACAGTGTCAAAATAGCTCATGGTTGGCAACCACATCCGCAGTTCGAGTGTACTTATTCATTTCCCTGTGCTTGGGCATTGTTCTCAGAAGCCAGACTTCTAAAATTGATTGAGAAAGGCTTTCTTCAGCAGTCCTGCGTGCTGCCTTTTCCCATCCCAGTTCAAAGTTTCCTTCCACATTAGACTGAAAAATAGGTATTTTCCCACCTTGATGAGATAGCAACTGAAAAAGAAAAACAGAACAAGAAAAAGCAATGGGTTGCAATAGATGAGGAGTGACAAAGTGTGTCCTAGAGAAGTGGGACAACTGTTCCCCCTCTACCTGCTCAGCACCCTGCCCTCTTGAATATTGAGGCACACAATTCTCTCCCATTTTGACAAAAAAATCCTGTGCTGATCACAGAAACCATCCCACCACAAGTTAGTCAAAATAGGCCTTTTCATCCTAACACTAGGAATCTTCCTTAGGACCTGAGGGAATGACAGGAAGATGTGCTGGGGAGGTTTGTGTTGGATATCAGGAAAAGGTTCTTAATCCAGACGGTGATGGAGCACTGAAACAAGCTCCCCAGGGAAGCAGTAATGGTGCCAAGCATGACAATATGCAAGAAGCATTTGGACAACGCCTTCAGTCACATGCTGTGAATTTTGGGAATGTCCTGTCCCAGGACAAGAGTTGGACTCAATGATCCTTGTGGGTCCTTTCCAACTCAGGACATTCTATCACTCTTTCTGCTCAATGTATTTAAGAACAGCAGAAATATATTTTTTTTCCAGGTGAACTACAAAGGGAATTGCTCCTTGTATGTGAATGTGTCCTCATCCCCTCAATCCAGTTAGAGTGATCATATAAACAAAGGGAATGCAGAAATGCTTGCAAGTGACTGAATTACCACAGATTAGAAAGTTGTTATCATTGATTTAAGTTAATGTGTTTTATGTTATATTAAAATATGCTGGAAGTATGCAAACATCTTCAATTGCAGCCATCTTCCTTCTTGAAGGAAAAGGCATAATGTTTAATATTATTTTAGTGGTGACAGGTGATTGCTACAGTGACATAAATAAAAAATGCGTGTTCTAGTTGCTTGAGTCAGAGCACACCAAAACATCCTTCTGTAATGATGCAGACTATATATTTTAATGTCTGCAGACATCAGAAATGTGTTTGGAAGAACAAACAGATTATTTTCTTTCCTGTGAGTTAAAAGTTCCCTGCCTCCCATTGTCCATGTCCAGGGCCAATCCAGGCGCACAGGACAAGCCCAGCCCAAATTCTGTCTTTGGAGTGTCTAATGTGGCTTCCAGAAAGTCTGAGAAGTTTTATCATGGATGCAACCATCTGCTGCAGACATTAAGTGAGATTTTCACACACTTCAGCTGATTGCTCAGGTGGCATTAAAGGCTTTTGCTATACAATCCCAGAGCAGCAGGGATCTCCAGGGATGTGGTCCCAGCCATTAAGTTTGCTTCTTTGAGTATTTTCCTCTATCTTTTTAGTGCATGTAACATCTCTGTGGCATACACTTTTTAGTCTTTAGAGGTCTCTCAGCACCTCATGATGCTAACCTCCCCCTCTGCCTCTCCGAGCTCTTTGAACCCCTAGGGATCGGTGCAGGCATGGTTGTATGTAAGTGTTGGGGATCTACCCCACTGACAGTGCTGAGAAGCTTGATTTTCAGGCTGCTTTGCCCTCCCATGTCTTTGTCTCCCTCCCCCTCCTGTCATTGACCCTTGTTTTCACGTAGGGGAGAAGCATGTCCCAGAGCAAAGCTGCTCTAAAAGACTCAGAGCTAAGGCGATGAGAGACAGTCCTCCTCAGGACATCCTCTCCCTCCTGATCTCCAGGCAGGTGAGAAAAAGCTGTAGGGAAATATAAAAACCAAGTTATGTGGCCAGGAGGATAAAAAGAATGAGGATATTTTTCATTCTGTTTTGATTGTTTTCCATAAAGTGATGAATAAACCCAAATATCCTACTTAATACCTCTATATCTGCCTGTTATCCTCAGCAAAACAAGAGAAGTTTGCAAGCATTATCTGTCCATACATTAGATCTGATTGCTGTAGGGGGAAGGATGTACCAGAGAGAAATATGTGAGTTTATTCAGCTCCAAAGTTGGCCCTCTCCATTGGCCGGCAACACATTTGGAGCATGGTACTTATTTTGCAGTATAGAAAGCATGAAAAGGTATGGAGGCAGCAAGAAAACCTTTCTGTAAAGTGTCTAAATGACACTTCACATCTAGGGACCAGTCTGCTGAGCTCAGTGGGGTTCCTGAGTCGAGTGGCTTTTTAGGTATGGAAAGAAGAAAGAGAAGGCAAAGTGAGTGGACATCTGTGAGAGAGGCATCCCAGGAGAGGCTGTGTTTCAGCAGAGATCATAACTGCCTTCACCTTATTAAAACCTTTTTTTTTTTTAGGAGGAGGAAGATCATCATGATGCTAATGTCTGGGTTTATGCTAGAGTGCAGCTCTCCAAAGAAGGACATGCCGCTCTTAGAAGTGTTTCACAGCTGAAGGAATTAAGGATTCTGGCTTGTACCTAGAATTTAAACTAGAATTGCTGTGGGGCTTAACCTTGTTTTAAACAAGAGAACGTAGCTTGCCAGATCTGGTGAGAGATCAACAATTGAATTATACAGGCCTTGGCTTCCTGCTTTTTACTGAGTGCCTAAAACCCCTCCAAGATGCCCATTACCTTGACTATTTTTTCTCTTAGGCAGTTCAGAGCAACATAAACACAGAAGTAGGACAGGGATTCCCTGGCACATATCTCAGGGTTTTATAGCTAAGTGACTCCTGATGGATCTGTCAGAGCAACCCATGAGAGCAAAACTTGTCACTCCCTGGAGCGACCATTAACTTTATTTCTAGAGTCTGGGCACACGCTTTATAGTTGTCCCCTGTTGAACTCACCGAAGAGAGTATAGTCTTTCCTCAGATGACTGGCTGTCTTTGAGGTGGGAGGAGGCAGAGCGAGCAGCTAGGATGCAGACATAGGGTTTTGCGGCTGTAAGCCTCAGCAGGAGCTTTTGAGGATGCCATAGAGGATGGCCGAGTGCTGCTTTAGGTGGGAAACAGGAAAGGCAGGCAGAAAGCTACTGAGAAAAGTATGACATACAAACTGCTGGACTCCAAAAGGCTGTTTGAAATAGGGAACCAGGAGGAAGAAGTGGCAGCCGATGGAGTTTTGTGTTTTCCAGTTGCATGTTATAAGTTTATTAAAGATTATGATGTCTCATAGCATACACAATGAACGCTTTGCAACTGTTTTGCTTTCCAGCCCTGGCTGTGGAGTATTTTCAGACAGTCCTGCTTTATAGATGATCTTCAGAGATAGGAGTTGACTTCTGTTCCTTATGCAAGTCCGTTCATACACACAGTAATTGCAACGCCTGTAATTTGCTTAGACTGCATTGGTATCTCTGGATTCAGACCAACTCTTCTCCTCCAGCCTTACTTACACACCCAGCAGGCACTCACTGATCAATAGGGTTTGGGTCTCACTATACTAGAGTCTGGTTTTGCAGTAGGATTCCTACTAAGGAGCTTAGACAGCAGGTACCATGTGGTTTTAACAGGTACCTATTAGATGCCCTTATGACTCAGAAAAGTAGTGGCTTCTACATCCCCTAAACCCTTATACAACTGTGGGGCAGAGGTAGGAAAGGATTAAAATCCAGAGCATCAGACTGTTGCTGCCAGAGATATTGACTCCCTGTTTTATGTGAAATCCTTTAAAAACCAAAGCAACATCTACTCTACAGGCATCGCAGGAAATCTTGTGAGGATGTAATGGAGCATAATCAGTGACAGATTTGTCATCTCTATTCCGTCTCTGCAGCATGGGGAGGCTTCTCCACTGATTGTTTCAGTGGAGCACTGCAATAGAGGAGACTGCTGCTTGTTCAAGCTATTTTTATGCCATGTTAAGCCAGGCTTCAGTTTCTGGGACAGGCTGGGAGAAATGTGTTTCTCTTTGGTCAGTCATTTGACCCTGAGAGTCACTTACCTTGGGGGTTGTGCTGGGGTAGGCAAAGGATGTAAGACAGTGCAATGGCACTGCTCAGGGTGTTACAGTCTCCCTGGTGCCCGATTTGTGTCATCTGATCATGCCTTCAGAAGTAACCCGTGCTCCAGACTTGGGATCAGAAAGTCATTTCTCCAGATCACATAGTAAGTGACGTTGCTCATGTCTTTACCTGGCACAGCTCCTAGTCTGGTCCCTGGTTGCATAGGAGCATTTGCAATGCTTTAATGCCTCCTGCCATGGCTTCCAGCATTGTTTGCAATAGAGTGTTGGTGGGGCACGGGAAGAAGGTGTCCTCTGGCTCTCCCTAAGCTAAGTGCCATTCCTGGGGCTACTTGTAGTGGCAAGAGTGTGAAGTGGCTTCTTTCCATTCTCCTGCTTGCTGCTGGTCCTTGCTGAGGCTTTGAAGAGACCCATAGCATGCATGACCCTTTTTTGGAAGTACTTATTTGTCTCTGTTGACCATGGACAGCCAGGCAAGACCTACATTAGCCAAGAAACCCTTCCTGTAGCGAGGTCACTAAGGGTGTGATGAATGTGGGGAATACAGACCTCAGGTCATACAGAAGGGCAGCCCCCTGGGAGTCTCACTCTCCCTGAACTCTTCCTAAAGCCCCAACTCCTCCAACGATGTCATTATCTGGCAATGTCAAACTGGATTGGAAATCAGATTTTTTTACCCTTCACCATCCTGGGAAAGAGCACTACAGTACAGCAAAGTATAACAAAACTAGGAGACAATGCAAAAGGGCTCAAGCAATATTTTCTATGTATTTTGATTCCATTGTTGGAGGCTTTTTTTTTTTCTTTTTACAGATAAATTCATGCTGAGGTCTGATTCATGTTTTTTTAATGCCTCACAAGTCTGCAGTGTCATTCTCCTGGTTTGGTATTCTAATTCAAAGTGAAACACATAAAACCAAAAGGAGTCTGTCAAGGTGTTTCTCTAGCTTTCATCATCTCTTTTTCCATAAGCAGGCACTGTCCTTTTTTAACTGACTAGCAAGGTGTAAAATAGAATAGAGGGAAGGGCTTGGTAATAAAATGTTAAAGAGGTTTTTATTATTGTTTCCAGCAGTATCAGGGTTGAGCCTTTATGTATATCATATCAGCTAAACATTAAACAGCTTAGAACAACTCACTGCAGCATACTTGCAGTGGTCAGCCATTAGGACAAATTAAGAGCTATTAATAAATGCTGCCAGCAACTGGATACATACTGTAAGAGGAGCTTTATCTTCACGCAAAATAAGGATATGAAAAAATATGTGAGGATGAGACACAAACTCCCGCGGCTCTGCAGACCTTCACGTGTGCCAGCTGAGCTCAGGGTCTGCACACCCCTGACAAAGGTGAGCTGCTCATGCTGGGGAGGAGGTGGGTGCCAGGGGATGCAGAGGGCTGGGACAGGGAAGGAGTGATGGGATAAAATTTAATTGTGTACTTCCGTGGGAGTTTTCTAAAACTGAAATCTTTTGAAGATTAAGGAGGGAGGGGGACAGAATGGAACAGGGAGATGGGGACCTCTTCCCTGAAAGACGGAGATCTCTGAGACATCCTCTGGCCAAGTTAAATGAGACATTGCTTCATTACATGAAATGTCTTCAAATTCAGGCTAGAAGAGCAATTGGGAGTGCACAGGGGCTGCTCAGATTGGTCAGTTGGGAGCAGGTTGGAAAAATGTCCTCCCTAATCTCAATCCGTTGCCAGGAGAGGCATAGGTTTCTGCTCTGATCTGCCTTTGGAGAACCTCTCACTCTTTCTAACTGTGTACAGAGCAGCTACCTAGACATGGGAGTTAAAATCACCAAAAATCTCCCAGCTCCCCTCCATCCCCCCATCACCTCTACAACATTTTATCATGTGTGTATTTTAAAGGACATAGCTTCTTCTTGAGCTGCTAAACTCTGATATATAAAAGCCCTTGTGTCACAGTGCAGGAAATTCTGCAAATCCTTCTAAACACCCAGCGTTATGGGAAGTGCCAGAGAAATACCCTGTCATTGCCCGAGGATAATTTCCATGAGCTGTGTTGGATGTGAGCTAGAGGAGGAAGGAGGCAAGAGGAAGTAAAGTCTGGTGGGTCAAGCACAGGATATTGTTTTAGTACTTTTAGGTGCATCAGATTCCTCCATGTACCTCACTGTGAGCAAGTGATAATGAAAGCTGAGAGCATCGTACCCACTGCATCAGAGGGGTTAATTCACTTCTGCTTGCAAAATGCCTGGAATCTCACAGCAAGGTGGAGGGTTTGTCCTGTGTTTGTTGCGGGAGACCTGGGCAATAAAAACCTCTCAGCAAACACAGTGTGATGGAGAGGGTCTAGGCTTCCTGAAGCCCCTCTTGTGTGGACTCCAGCTGTACAGGGAGCACTGAGCATGAGGACTGCTCTTTGCATCACTGGGACCCCAACCCTCTTGCAGTGCCAGACTTTGTAGAAATACTAATAGCAGAATTATGGGCACACATCACCAGAGGATTGTAAATATCATTTTTAATTAACTGGCTGTTCTACAGAGGAGACTTTGTGCAGTGCTGTGAGACATGGGAACAAAGTTCAGCCTGTCCCTGTGACAGAGCTCCAAATTTCCCCTTCTCTTTCCCAACTCAACATCAGCAAACAGATGTACTCTGTGCCTCCTATTTATGCGTTCCCAAGAAATTAGCACTCCGTTAAGCTAGACAATGCAGTACATTTATTTTTATTTCACTGTGCTGCAGCTTTTCAATGTTATGGCTGAACTATTTCTTACTGGAATCAAATCCAGACTAATACCAAGAGCTCCTTAAATCAACAGCCTACAAGGGTATGAATTTTGCACAGCAGAACTAATGCCTATAGCTTAAGGTAAGCAACCCCCAAGCTGCAGAGTCCAGTGTTTGATCCAAGTTCAAAAACGAAGGGACAGAGGAGAAAGATTTGACTTCTAAAAACCTGAAGCTGGGGCGGTGATTTGTCTGCAGACCCATTTAAAGGCAATAAACAGCTATATTTATATCTCCTGAATGTGCCTATTATTTCAATATCTCACCCAAGCGAATAAAAGCGACATGACAAAGCAGAACTGTAGGGAGCCAAAAATGTATAAAAAGCAATTGATCCATTATAGATGCAGTTTCAGGCAAGCTCAGACTATTTTTAATCATTTTAATAATGCAACTGATTTGCTACATCAAGGAGGGAAGCTTAAGAGGGATCCCTCACAGCAAGCTAAACAATAGGCTCATGTGGTTTAGTGGCATCTGGACACTTCCAAGCACATGCACAGCACAGCAGTCTCCCAGGGAAACAGCATCACTGCCCAGCAGGTCACCATGAGACATGGGAGACCCCAAAGACAAACAGATGATGCTTTAGGAAAACAAGGGGAAAAGCCAGTGGGACATTGAATTGTGGCAAATAGGATGAAAAAAAAATTAAAAGTGGAGGGTTTCTCAATAATTTTTAAGAAGTGCTTTGCTATTGCTTTGATTTGGGTCAGTGATTTGTGTTGCAGAAATTAATGTCATGGGAGGTAGAATTGGATACAGATAGAATAACCAGACTGGGGGACTCCTGATTCCTCCATGTTCTCCAGATTCTCCATGATCACAGCTCCAGCTGAAACAACTAAGATCCTTCTGAGCATCACCCATTCATCTTGCCTGTGCCAAAGATGAAATGGCTTCTCCATCCTTGGGTGGTTTGTTTGGCCCTAGGGGAAGTCTGGAACAGAGAAAATGTGAGGTTTCCCCTCCCTTTCCCATAGTGGACTTTAAATGAGAGAGCATGTGGAAGGGACAGGAGACGGATGTCTTCTAGCCAAAGGATGGCTTTCAGGGCACTCTTTTAAATCATGAAAATAAAACAATGTCTTAGTTACAGAGAGCAGTGTGAGGCCATCAAAGAAAGAGAGGCCACCCATGAGGAAAAAGGAATGCAATGGGGACACTGAAAAAAATCAGATAGTAGCAGTTCTGCCCAGGAAGGAGATGGTAAAGGAGTTGGTTTAATGTATGACAATAAAACAGAAATTATAGCAATGATTTTTAAACTTGAAAACCAAGTGCTCTATGACACCTGGAACTCTTCAGAGGCAGGATGGTGTGGGGCTCCATTTTGCTGATGCTAAGCTTGCTTCACAAAACAAACAGAAATGTCTGGGTTACAGGCCATAAAAAAAAGCTGAGGTGAACCTCAATGCTACATCTACCAGGGAAGGGTGACTGGTCATCGCTTTCTTTCTTCGTAGTACCTCAGGGCTGCTGGCGCTTGCCATCTTGGGACTTTCTTATAAAAACGTTTGTCTTGTTGTCGTGTGGAAGCAACATTTCTTCTATGTTATGGAGCTTTGTCAATCCCAGTGCAGGCGAGAGGTCAGGAATGGGACTCCCACGCTCATTCTTCATCTGGCAGCACGGACCAGCCCCAGTCGGGCAACTCTGTCAGCTGCAAGCAATGACTTCTCTGTCCCTGCCAAAGAGGGGATGGACAGGCACGTGGAATCTCAGCTGCCCCATTGAGCAGCCCTCAGACGCATCGTAGCCTTGCCTGGCAATGCGCTATGTACCTGTGGTCTTGGCCCACACAGTTTGGAAAGGAGAGCTGCTCTGAAAGGAAGGGCATGTTTGTAACTGAGGTTGGCATTGTCCATGTTCAGCCCCTTTCTCCATGGATACTCTCACATTTCAGCTTCGAGAGCAGTAATGCAGCTACAAGTCAAAGTTGATGCCCCTCCACAGGGCGTCATCACTTTGGGACAAAGGCAAAACCTATAAATAAAGGGAAATAAACGTACCTAAATCCCTCTTATTAAAAAAATAAACCCCTTACCTGCTCTGAGAGAGACAAGTATCTCCTGTTCAGCAGATCAGAGCTATAAGTTGCTTAGGCCTTTCATCAACAACCAGTGTCACAGTGCGAACACAGCTTCAGCATGCACATACCTTCCACATGAGCCTAGCAGTAATATCTAAAGGTGTGGAGTCTCTGACATTTCTGTCTTTTGAGGATCAGAGAACTTCATGGAGAACTTTGTTTTGTAGAGTCTAGAATTGGCTTAAGCATAGAGGAAAATTAATGACAAGTTTGGAGCAACTTCTTATATGGAACCAAAACTTAAAAGGAATCATACTGGGTCAGAGCAAAGGTCCATGCAGTGACCCATCTCCAGCAATGGCAGTAAGTGAGGCAGAGAGGAGAGTGCAAAACGTACATGATACTTCCCCTGGGTACTCTCCCAGCTCCCACATTTTCAGCTTAGGGACCTCCCGTGTTGGATGCGACCTTTAGATGTCCAGTGTCCCTCTATGGATTTATCATCCTTTCATTTATCCAGTCTTTTTCTGAACCCAGGTTAAGGTTTTGCATGCTTACCGTCCTTTGGCAAGGAGTGCCACACATCAACTATCAGTTGGGCTTGAAGACCTTCCTTTAATTTTTTCTGAGCATGTCTCTTGCCAGCTCCAGCTCCATAATTCTTGTATAGGGCAAAATAATGAAGACTGATTCCTTTTCTCCCTCTATATGTCACTCAGCATCCTTCTGTATATCTCCTTAATTTCTCCTTCAGGCATCTTTTTTTTTTTTCCAGATCAAAGAGCCCACTTTGCTTACTTAGTCAGTTCTTTATAGGAGCCATTATTTTACACTTAATTGCCTTTACTGCATTTCCTTGAATTCTGTCCATTGGTTCTGGATCTTTTCTGGAGATAAAGGGGTCAAAATATAGTATTCAAGATATAAGTTAACCATGGTTTCATTCAGTGGCATATTTATAGCCTCTTTTGATTGCTCCTTGGTAATTGTTAATATTTTTTTTGCTTATTCCACCACTACTGATCAATGAACTCATGTTTCATGGAACTATTATAATCCAAATATCATACTCATGAGTGATCCCAGAGACCATAATTTTATACATAAGGTTCAGAACATTTTTTCCTGTCATGAACATTATTTCACATTTGGCTACATTAAGTTTAATTCACTGTTTTATTGCTCATTTATATAGCATCTTCACATCTCTCTGTAGGCTCTTGTCCTCACTACCCTGAATACCACAGTGTCACCTGCAATCTGTGCTCCCTTACTACTCACTCCCTTTCTAGGTTGTCTGTGGATAGGTAGAGCAGCACATGCCCTTGACCAGATCCCTGGAGAAAACCAAAAGACCATGTTCCCATTGTCTTGATTGCACAGACTCAAGGTTTACAGGACTTCTCTGGAGATAATGTGCCATAGTGAGATCCCATCATTATATGATTTTTTTACATTTCATCCCAGAGCACAGCTTTGACATTGGGCTATGGGCTGATCTTCAGCATTTGATGCAGCATTAGGTTAATTCATTCATTGGAAAATCTTTAGCATCACCATCAGCTGACATTGAAAGCTGTGTGGGTTTTCTTTATAGCATCTTGAACCATGGTGAAGGCAGATGGCTGCTCCCTGGGCCAGCTGGACCCTGCATGGATTCACACTTAGCTCCAGATTCAGTGAATTACTGCAATACAACCTGGAGATATAAAGTTGATGAGTTCCCATGTCCAGGATTTTGTGTGGGAAGGAAAGCTGGAGGTGAAGGAGTTTTGAACGCTGATGTTCCCATGTCATCCAAGTTTACTAAGAGAACAAGACCTCCCTCTTCACCTTCCCCAAGGGGAACAACTCCACAAATTGTTGCAGGAGACCTATGATTTGCTGGGAAGAGAGAGAAGAGAAACACCTGGATAGGAGACAAAAAAGACTCATGTTCAAATCCTCCCTTTGATTATTTGAAGCAGAGAAGTTCATAAAGGTTCTCTACTAGATGAGCAGAAAGACGTCCTGTCTTGCTGCAGCTGAGTGATGATCCCATTCTACACTGGTGGGCTGGTAAATGCACTGGCCCAAAAGGGCTTTCACCCATATTTGTCATACACATTCATAATCCACAATTACTGAGGACCTGACTCCTTGGCTAAACTGGTGGAGATGACCCAGGTTTCCTTTTCTGGTGGGGTCCATCACCCAGTCATGCTTTTTACCTCATACAAGAAAGTCCCCAGACTCCTCAGCTCTCATCTTTGCAAGATGGGTTGGCCCAAACATAGCAGGGGACAACTCAGCTTAGATCTGCTCTTTAACCCTTTCCTGTCAGCTTTTGGACTTACCTGCTGAACTTTGCACTCTGTTTTCACAGACCCGTCTTTGTAAGCCAGCCTTTGCAGGGTGAATTTCTCCTGCCATCACCAACCACCTTCACCCCTGAAATTCCTCTAAGAAAACATTTATGGACCTAGTGTGTCCCAACATAAAATTTCAGCTTTTGAAAATCAACATATTTTTCTGAAATCTCATTTTGGCAAAAATCATAATCATAGATTGTTTAGGTTGGAAAGAACTTTTAGGAACAGCAATCCAAACACTGAGCTAACACTGCCAAGCCCACCACTAAACCATGTCCCTAAGCACAACATCCACAACCCCCAGGGATGGTGAGTCAACCACTTCCTGGGCAGCCCGTACTTGAAAACCCTTTGGGTGAAAAAGTTTTTCCTAATATCCAGTCCAAATTTCTCCTGACCAACTTGAAACCATTTCCTCTTGTCTTGTTGCTTATTACTATGGAGAAGAGACAAACATCCACCTCATTACAACTTCCTTTCAGGTAGTTGTAGAGAGCAATAAGGTCTTTCCTCAGCTTCCTGTTTTCCAGACCAAACAACACCAGTCCCCTCAGCTCCTCCTCATATGACTTGTGTTCCAGACCCTCCAACACCTTCGTTGCCCTTCTGCAGACATGCTCCAGCAGCTAAGTGTCAGTGTAATGACGGGCCCAAAAATGAACCCAGTATTCCAGGTGTGACCTCATTAGCACCAAGTACAGATGGACAATCACTTCCCTACTCCTACACCATTTTTTTATTCAAGCCAGGATGCTGTTGGCCTTCTTGGCCACCTAGCTACACTGCTGACTCATATTCAGCTGGCTGCCAACCAACGGCCCCAGGTCCTTTTCCACAAGGCACCTTTCCAAACATTCATCCCCAAGTCTTTAGTACTGCCTGGGGTTGTTGTGACCCAAGTGCAGGATCTGACACTTAGTCTTCTCGACTCCCATTCAGCTGGCCTTGGCACATCAATCCAGCCTGTCCAGATCACTCTGTGCAGCCTTCCTACCCTCAAGCAGATGAACACTCCTGCTCGACTTAGTATTGTCTGCAACTGTTATTCAAACTGTCTCCAGTTTTCAGCTCTTTTCTCATATCTTATTCCCAAATGGTAGAAGAAAACTAGTAAGGAAGTGAGGGGGAAATGTGGGTGTAGAAGAACATCCTGTTCTTCACAAATACCCTGGTGTATTGTCAGATGGATGTTCTGCTTTAAATAGAAGAAGTCTCATGTTTGCAAAGGCCAAAATCATGAATTCTGAGGAATTAGAAAAGATGGAAATAATTATTTGAAAGAGAAAGTGTTTGGACCTACTACACTGCAGAATCAACCAAGTTAGGTCTTCTTATTATCACACGCAATCTCGTTTTGTGTGTACGTATACTGCATACACACACAAACACACACAGGCTTTGCAAATAATCACTGGGGAAGTCAGTAAATTCTGTTTCTTGTTTATTCTATTTGAGAGGTTATTTGCACAAAAGAGGTCATGTGGGGTAAGCAACAGTAATGTGAGTGTTAGAAGAGGGCAGACAGGATAGATTCAGAAGTCCCTGAGCTTTGACATGTTTGAAGAAGTTCTTCTGCTTAGATCTGATTTTGTGACTGATTTCTGTTCTCCACTTTTTGCAAGGGGTTGAATGAAACAACTTTTTGGAATCCGCTGACCTTTTTTTGCCGTCAGTATTTTTTACCACAGCCATGCCTACTGCTTCAGTTATCACTAGAACAAGAAATTTTTTTTTCCTCATCTTCCACACATTTTCTATGTTTTAGAACTTTTCATATTGTGCTTTGCTTTGAATCTAAAATTTTAGTCCAGTTTGAAGGAACAATGGAAAGATAAATACCCTTGGCTACAAAAGACCCTGCAGTCTAGGACTTAAGAAAACTCCACAGCACTTACTTCTACAAAGCAATTTTTTATATCAACAGCATTTCCCCCAGGCTTCTAACTATTTCCAAAGACAGTTAATATTGATTAGTGAGAGAACTGCTCAGCTGAATATTGCACTTGCAAGAGTCTAAGAGCTGGTATATCTCATATAGTTGCTGTTTATTACTGTGATAATGGAAACCCAGGCCATGTAAAGCTCAGCCTGGGTGAGAACCTGGGAACCCATTCATCCTCCTTGCCATCACCAGGGGAGCACGTGGTGGTTTTAATGCCAGGTGTTTCTTGAGTGGGAATCAAGGAGGTCATTATGTGTTTCTTTATGCCATTTTCTTGTGCCTGATACTATTTTCTCCATTATTTTAAAATAATCGTGAAATTCATCTCTGTGAAGACAAAAATGTGCTTGTGTTGATGTCAAAGAGTCTATCACATGAACATTGCATTCTGACCCTGGAAGATGTCTCCTGTTGTTTGGCTCTGTGGTCAGTACAATGCAGCTACAGGGACAGTTAGGGGTCAGAAGTGACAAGGTTACTCTGTGCTGTTGCACAGAGGGATTCTACAGAAAAGGATCTTTAATTTCATATTTCAGTATTTAACACATAGCCTTTGTGCAATAAATGGGGTGGGGAGGGCAGAAGTGAGCACATATTCAGTTCCAGTAAAATTCTTGTTGTGGTCAGACAGAGTCGAACAGTATTATCAGTTAGAGGCAGACAAATGCATGATTCAGTCTTGGTGGATGTCTGTTGACTTGTACTGATACAGCATGAGCACTGCTTGCTGTGTACAGGGATGGGGACCTCCAAAAGGACACTCGTGTTCTTGTACCCAGCCTGCTCTTGGAGAAGCTGTAGCTTCCTGGAATCTCCACACATGCCAGAGGAGGTGAAGGTTTACCATCACTCAGACCTTCTGCAAATGTTTTCTAGGGAACTCAGCATGTGAAATCCTGTCTGCAGTGAGAACCATGATGCCCCTTGCAGCAGTAAGCAATGGCTGCTTGCTCACTCTCAGAGTACCACATTATAGTTCCCAAGGTTTCAACCATCTCCAATGTAACACCCTCCAAATATATTATCCTGTGGATTTATTCATGCTTATTAAAACACTCCTCTACTCAGACCGGTGAAGACAGACACTTCGTCAAATCTATAATGAGAGGGCAGCATATGGATGATGAACAGGCTTTCCCTGCAGTAGACAAGCTTCCCAAGCTGGGTTTATTTCTGGAGCAGCTAACCTATTATCTGATGCAGGGCATTGTGTGAATGAGAGTTGGTCCAGCCAGAAAATGAATTACATGCCCTTCTTTGCTATTGAAACTATCCATCATATCATGTCCCAAATGGTCTATCATGTTGTTGACTAGTAAAACTCAGTCATCAGAGGCAACTCCTGTTCAGATGCTGATGCTTGATGTCTGAAAATGTGATTTCAGCTATAACTCTGAGGACATTTAGTTGGAATTTATGACTAGAGGTCCCTGTAAGCTCCATCAACTCTATCCATCTCACACCTTTATAAATAATATTGGACTTCAGCTTCTGAACCCTTTAGGGAAGCTTTGTGGTTTTTTTCCCAATGTCTGGAATATATCATATGCTAGATTTTACTCTGATATTTCAAACTGTGTGGGTATATATTAGACAAATGAAAAAAAATTTGGCAAAGTAATGTGGACATCATGGAAGACTGTTTGATGAACTTAAGGTTGTCTAGAATGCAGGAGATTTTAGCACTACTCCTGGCCAAAACAAGACTTTCAGTATTTCTCCTTTTTGTGCCTCAGTTTCATTTCTATTTGCTTCCCAGGCAGCATTAGCCAAAATCCTTGAAGGATTCCCATTGGGTTTAGCTTCAATTGGATCAGGTCCACCAGTACCTTACCACTGCATGCAGAGCTACAGCCAGGAGGTGTTAAGCTAGCAGAAATGTCACCTTTTCTCCATTGACTTAAGTAGGAGCAGATGTGCAGAAGAGCAGCAAGCACTTAGGATCATGATTTAAATTTCCCATGAATACAGTAAAAGGAAGGGTCTAACCCCAAGAAGTGCTTAGCATCCTCAACAGGGATGCTGCAGAGCTGAAGGGGGTGAGCAGTGCGAGGACATTTCAGAGTGGATGCCAGGCTGTTTGCAGAGTCAAGCCCTGCAGGATTATTTAAGGTTATTCCTCTTCGTCCATAACACTAGCAGTCACCATGGCATTCATTGGAGTCCAATGCCTTGGGGAGTGGGTCAGGGAATCTATTAATACTCCTAGGAAAAAATTAGTATCCAAACAACTTTTGTTTCCTTGTTTTTTACACGTCTGTGCTCTCCTCTGTCACTAGCTACAGCAGAGAGCCTGATATGCTCTGACAAAGAGCTATTGATGGTGTGCTTGTGTGAATTGGCCCAGGACTGGTCACAGCCAACTTCTGTGGGACCTGCTGCCCCCGTTTTACAATACTCTCCAGTGTGCTGAGCCATTTGTGAAAGGTCAAAAATGAACAGAGAAATGGACTGGAGTCAAAAACAAGTAGTCCTATAAATATCAGTCATAGTCAAAGGCAGTTTATTCCATTCCTCCCCTCTCTCTCCCTCTGTGTGTGTGTCTTTCCCTCCCTCTGTTGTGGTTTCCCAGATATAACTCCATGTTTCTGACTGGGAAGCTCTGAGAGGAAAGCAGCACGAACATTGCAGCTTCTTTTCCCATCTTGCACACATGGAGTAATCCTCAGTCCCGCAAGCAGGACTGACAGCCGGCACAGAGTCTGGGCATCATCTGGACTCGGATGATAAGTTTTGATTTCTCGGATTTTCTTTATTTGGGAGAAACACATTTGCTACAGTTTGAGAACTAGGTTTGGTCACAGACAGTTTGGATTGGAACTCGTGAGGGCTCTTCTCCATCCAGAGCTAACAAACATTGGACTTCACAATGACTTTAGCAGCTAAATTAGAGGATATTGAAGTGACGCTGGAGCACCTACTAATGGATGTGTTTGTAAGTAAGCTACAGTTTCCTATTTAAAGTGAGATGTTAATAATCCAGAAGGCAGAATACAAGTTAAGTGTTGTATCCAAGTGTTACATTGATTTAATCCCGTTACCAGTGTGATTTGGTAGCTAAAGCATCTACTGTAAGCGGCAATATGCAAAACTGGAACAATGTGACTCCAGAACAGGATATATTCTGCTTTATTTTTTGTATCATCTAAAATTTTGATAAAGCACATGAAGAGGAGAGATTTGGTCAGAACAATTTGAAGAATATCTATGTAAAAGACATGCATTGAGAGTCATTTGAATTGTGTATTGCTCATGAAGTGTCCTTGGCTTTAGGATTTTGACAGTTCTTAGGCTGCAGTCTTACACCACTTTGACTTTTGGGTTAGTTTGCTAAGAGATGAATGAACAAGACAAAATAGTCACATTTTCAAGGAAATATAGACACATTTTCAAGAAAATCAAATTTATTTCTCCTGGATATATCAAACAAACTGATTTTCAACCAATGTTAATCTGGAATTTCTTCCTTGAGGTCATCAGAGTTCAGTGAAGCAATGTATGATTTGCTTCTGCACACCTGAGATAAGAATCTGTCCGCATAATTTCTTTCTTTAAAAAATATCAAAACATTTCAAAAGAGTTGCCTGCTTTATCAGACACAGTTTGATGTTTTTTGCCTAAAAGTCAGCAATGACCATGTTTTTGAAGTTTTTGGGGGAATGGAGGAAAAACAATTATGAGGGATTGCCAGATCACTTATCTTCTTTTAAAAAAAGTCATGTTGAGGTGATCAGTACTCTGAATTCAGGCTATAAGAAATAAGACAGCAAGTGACACTCAGAATTTTAATTTTGGCATCTCTTAAATGAAATGCTTCAGATTTCAGGCTCTAGTGATGAGGAATCTTAGGCATCAACCACAAAAGTGAAAAACAGGAGAGTTTGCCAGCTTTCCAGCCTGTGGTCCAGTTAGTGCAGCTGTGCTGTGAAATGTATTCAAGCTGGTCTGAGCTCACACGACCTCTCAGCCCTTTGGGGTGTACCCTGTCCACTTTTGTACAGGTTGCTGAGTTGGGAGATAGAGGAAACCAGTTGGAGGCTGTCCTGTCAAAGCCTTTATGTAGGGGATGAAATATTGAAATATCCTGTGGGCTGCAGTATTTGAATCAACTTCATCCTTATTTGCAGCTCTGGGTTCAACTACGTTCTGCAGCCTTGAGTATCACAGATCCCAGAGAAAATCCCTAAGGGTTTAAATCCCCATGACAAGCAAGGATGTAACATGCGCATCTCACATCCACAGCATGCTGTGAATGTTACTGTGCGTGGGAAGGAGTTGGTGCTTTCTTTGGACTACTTGCAGTTGCTGTAGAATAAACTTGGCATCACTGTCCCTCTCAGTCACTTTGTAGCTCAACATCACTTCATCAAGCTGGGTACTTGGCACCTGGGGCAGTAAGAGTCTTCATGGGGCAGGTACCACTGAACAGTGGAGTGTGTAAAGACATTATGTTACAGGGTAGCTCCAAGTAGTATCTGACAGACTGCCAAGATCTAGAAAGCCAGGGATGAATGAGGCTGAGAGAGCCAAAACTACAATTCTACATGTGTCTGGTCATGTTTGAAGGGCACGAAGAAACTCCTGCCCTGCTGGGAACTGCCCAGCCCTATGAGAGAGGTCATAGGGACTCATTTCTTCAATGGCTCTTCATGCCATTGTGAGCACAGTTTTGGAGCTCTATCAAGGCTTTATCTAGCCCTTTGTTCACCACCTGCCTTCATCCAAGTTTCCTCATGGGTTTTGGGGTTTGAGATTTTTCATAATGAGAGTGACAGTAGACTAAACAAAATACGAGTCGAATTCTCCAGAGCAGCAGGTGGCCTTACTCTATGAAACCAACAGATCTCTTCTCAAGTTGTGCTTTGAATTGGCTCCTCAAATGTGTAATTCTGGAAACGAAATGAAACGTGCCCCGCTGGGATTTTGCAGTCACAGCTTAAATTGTGATGCAGGGGCATGTCTATGTGGTGTCGTGCTGTGCCACACTGGAGGCCCAGCTGGCTCTGGAAGAACTGGTGTGTCTGTGCAGCATTGTGCAGGGTCACACTGCAGCAGTGTTGCTGCTTCACCCCCCTTGTCCCTCTGCAGAGCCTGGTGATGGAAGACTCAGGGGTAACGTGTCCAGGTTTCGTGTCTCAATTTGACTTTCAGCGCTGTGAATCTAATCTAGCCTCTATGCAAATTAAAGAAATAAGTTTTCCCTGATGAGTAACCATGCTTTCAGCTAGCTGGGCTTTTCTAAAAACTGCCTAGGAGTTATGAGAGGGAGAATTTTGGATAGTCTAGACCAAATATCACAACACAGAATCATTTTGTCTGACATGATTAGGCACAATTTTCAGCCTTTAATCGTACTTCATACTCACCTTGTGGCTATATTTGATCTTACACCACTTGTCCACTGAGCAGTGATAAAAATTACATTTGGTAGTGGATATAGAAAAGTAAATATGAAACTCAATATCAAGAAAAGACAAAACATAAAGCTCCAGCTGTTATAGATCATTCTAGCAGCCAGACTAGTCAGAAGTCATTAATCCACTACCAAGCATTTTGCCATTACCAGCAAGACTCGTACTTGGGTGAGGAGCACGAGGCAAGACCAGTGGGGCCAACTGGGCTGCAGGCAGATGGACTGCCAGGTAATGGGACCTCCTGGGAAAGATCTTGAAGTCTGTTCCATGCCATGCGTCTTCATCTGTGTCAGGTTTATTGCTGAAAGAGTGAAGCCATCTGTCACCATAATGCTCCTCTTCCAATTCTCGAATGCCCTTCACTGCTCCAGACCAGGTGATCCTTGCAAAATTGGGAAACTGCAGTTTATGAAAACCTGACTTGTCTTTTTTTCCTTTGAAGAAACCTAATTTTAAGTCTTGTTGGACTGCAAGAGCAGTAATCTATTCCCAGATCAGTTGACCCTGACAAAGTCTACTTTACCAGCTCATACCTAGCTAGCAAGACCATTTTGCCTCAGTGTAGAAAAGTTACAGTAGACAGTAAATGTGAAGTAACAACCAGTTTCTAAAGAAAACTGAGCCCTAGCTCAGCCCAGACTAACCTACCTCGATGTCATTTGTCTTCTGTAGGAAATAAGAATGAAGAAAGACTATAGGATTTGGCCAGTTTTTTTCTGGACAAGGTTTTTCCTGCAGGAACTCACGTGCAGTGAGTTCAGCAGAGTTTCACAGGGAGGATGGCAAACCTTCATGGCAAATGTGTTTAACATTTGCTCTGGAGAGCTAATACTACATGAGAACATTTCTAATTTTTTTTTCTCTTCTTTTGTGGAGACTAGACATTTACATCCACATGGCATGAGCTGCCCCTTTCTTCCAGGACATGGTGTACTCACCACACTGTCAACCCACTATCAGAGAAGCAGCTGTTGCTACACTGACACTTCCTTTCCCCTGTTACTCAAGGGCATTGGAGAGCTCTATGAGGTGAGATAAAAGTGACACTTAGGACATGCCTTTTCATAATTAGCTGTCATCACTGGCGGGCTGTCACCAAGCTAGGACCTGGCTGCCTGGAGGTCTCTCCCTCGGAAGGCAGGGGCCAGTGTATGGAGGCAGTGCAGGGACAAGCTTGGCAGGTCCCTTGACTGTGCTAAGTGGAAAAAAAGGAGCTGAATAAGGCTCTGGATCCTTGTTTCATTGCTTGCAAAAGGAGTCTCTGAGCCAAACCCTCTCTGTGTCTGGACAAGCTAATTATTCTTATGCAGTCTGTGAATGAAAACTTTTGAGATGCACCTCAGAACCAACCTTGCTGATTTCCAAGCCTAGTCATAGCTAGAGCATCCCTCCATGTGACACCATGCCCAGCATGCCCAGAGTGCTTTGCATGAAATAACTGGAAGGGGTTTGGAGGTGGGCTCTGGAGCCTGCCCCACTGAGGAATGCTTTTCCTTGCATTATGAATGTGACTTTAGACCTGGAAGGAAGATACTTCCAAGCAAACAGGCAAAGGGATTATAATCCTGGTGGAAAGGTGAACCTGAAGTAATCAAGCATCAGCTGACTTGATAAAGAAGATGATTTTCTGTAGGCAAGAGTATCAGAGCTGTTATGGATGTCCCAGGAGAGAGAGACTCAGATGAAATTTTCAAGAATACCATATTCCTGGCCCAAATACAACCTGGAAATGGCAGGCAATTTATCTCCAGTGGTTCATGGGGCCTTATACATCATGCAAACACAATGATGCCTGCCAAATTCACAGTACACTCCATAGCTCCATCCACATTCCTGCAGACGTATACTTCTGCAGCTGCTTTCTCAGCCTTCCTCCCACCACACTCACCGCACTCCACAGATAAATATAGATAACTGCATATGTGTATGTATATAAAATTATATATATAGCTTTAAAGATAGATAGATAGATAGATAGATAGACAGACAGACAGACAGACAGACATGAAAATATCTGTCTGTGTATACATAGGAAACTCTTGGATGAAAGTGACATTTGTGAGGGCTTCCTGGCACAGAGAGGGGCTCTGGTTGCTTTGTCTTGGGCGGATGTAGCAATCAGGATTTGCTTTGCTCCAGCCTGAGAAACAGCTGCATTTCTCCCTCCCCACGTTGTCAAGTCCTGGCAGACTTAATATCAAAATAACAAGGATATGAAACAAAATCTCAGTTTCTAATAGCACAACTTAGTCAGAGGAATTCAGAGGAAAGTACCTGGGATGCTGCAAGAATTCTGGCTCATTTGTCTGCCTGTCACCAGTGAACAGGAATTAAGGTCTGAATCAAACTCTTGTATCCAGCCAGACATAATGTTGCATATATGAGGGAGAACATACCAGGTAACCTTGAGGAGTCTAAAATGAGGCTCAGTTGCCTTGGCTGGAGGGCACCAAGGGGACACAGGAATCCCTAGTGCACCTTGGCTTGGAGGATGGCACCCAAAAGTGGAAAAGGCCACCCAGTCCTGGTCAAGATATGGAGTGGCCATTACCAATGCCTGCATGTTCTAGCTCCAAATACTGCACTTCCAGGGCTATTTAAGCATCCTGTCTCTTTATTAATAATAGAGAAGTAGTAACAATTTCAGAAGTGATAAGCTCTTTTCTTCACAATTTTACAGGTAGACAAACTGAGGCAGAGGTACACAGCCATTTGAGCAGCACAATCCTCTGTCCTCCTACTTAAAAAGCAGTAGAAATCTGATTTCCAGAATCACTGTTTGATGATTTTTTTTTTTCCCTCCAGAGTTTAATACTCCACCATAAATGAAGAATAATGGAACCATCAATATCTGGGACACAGATCTCTGGTGCCAAGGATGAGGTGTGCGTTTGGATCCAGTCCTAGCACACTCTGGCATAGAGAGGTGTCATCTTTGTCCATTCTTGGGGCAATTATAGCATTAATCTTACAATTTTCTCATGCCACCAACACTGGCCAATAGTAGTCATTCTCCTAGGTGGGATTGAGGGCAATCTGAAGAAAAGAGGAGTGTAGAAAAATCATTGTGATGAACTTGCTCTGACTACCACTTGCACAGTGAACTCCACACACAGTAGTCTCCGTCCCTGCTGTAATCAAACAAACATTTTGCGGTTACTATCGACTCCTGGTGTCTGTGTTACATTTTTCTTAATAACCATTGCAATAATAAGACATTATCAACATGTAAAGTGATCCATTAACCTCTATAGCAGCAATAAATTTTGTGGCTTTCACAGGCTGCCAGGATTTGCTAATCGAAGAGCAAGCAACAAGTTTGTACTTGGAGCAGTCACAAATCATGCATAATGCACAAGTGTAGGAGCCAACCTCACCCTCTGCAATATAACGGGTATTTCCATGTGTGTGTTTATCAGATAAATCAGTTCTTTGGAAAAAAAAAAAACAACTCATGAGTTTCTCTCTGACAACAGCAGCATCCTCCAGTTCAGCCTCAAAATCTGGTTTGCAGAATGTTTAAAGCATCATCTTGCACCACTGGAATCAGCCAGAGTTTTGCCAGTCTAGTGGGTAGGAGCAGAATCAGGTTGTTTGACATACATTAAAGCTGGAGTTGCCCACCATGATTTTAACATTAAAGAGATACAATTATGAGCTGTTTGTCAGATTTTGTTTAGACAGGAACAGGCTGCCCAGGGAGGTGGCTGAGTCACCACCCCGGAGGTATTTAGAAGACAGGTAGACGAGGCGGTCAGGGACACGTTTTAGTGGCAGATGGGGAAGATTGGAGTCAATGATCCACGAGGTCTTTTCCAGACAGCTGATTCTAGGATTCTATGACATTCCTGAGACTTACAACATAGAAATTATTGCACTAGATCTTTCCAATGAATTATCTAGTCCAATATCATGACTCAGGCAACAACCAACACCATGTGCCTACAGATGACTGTCAGAAAATGACAAGTATGCAGCCACAGTCCCCACAGTCACCTTCCAACCACCAGCCGTTTGCTGTCAGAGGTTTCCTAACCCAAAATTGGTGTCTTCAAATTTAGCAGCCCACAACAGTTGTTCTTTCATTAATTTGTTGAGTCACTTTTTGAACCCAGCCCACAGACCCACTTTACTACACACAGCGACCATGAAGAGTCCTGGAGAAGAAAAGCTGTAGTGTTGCGCTGCAGCAGCATGCATATTGCCATCAAACACAGATAATTTCTAACCTCACCACCATGAAAATCAGAAAGCCTTTGTTGACCCTCAGAAAGCCTTTGTGGAACAGAAGAGCTTTGTGGAGCAGTCTTGGCTCACTCGCTCAAGCTGAAAAATGCTCAAAAATGAAGACAGTGAGAATGAAGAACTGGGAGTGAAAATGCCCCAACAGGGATATTAGCAAAGGTAAAGTAATTAAATACAGCTACCAAGGATCATAGCAGAGCTTCTGATAGCCAGAGATATAGACCGAAAGTGGCTAGTTATGAAGCTTATTTTATAATCAGTGGGGAGACATCGATGCATTTAGGTATCATTCATTCCCCAGTGAGGTAGGCAGCTGAAGCTGGTCCACTGTCTCTTGTGCCCATTTCTCTTCACTGACGACAAAAGAAGTCCAGGTGACAAGCTCAGATGAAAGCAACTGAAGTTAGGAGAGGTAAACACCACTCCAGATGTCTCCTACGACTGAACTAGGGTGTTACAGGTTGACAGACACGGGAGAGCTGAAGCAATAAAGTATAAACTGATCACAAGTATGGGGAGAGAATCCAAGGCAAGGAGTCAGACAAAATTTAAAAATTTCATCTGTCTGTATAAATCTACAAAGAACAGAACAAAATTTGTTTTGTATTTTGCCAATGTTAGCAGTTTCTCTTTCAGCTTTGTGCAAACAATTTTCTCCCACTCAGATAAAAGCCATCATTATTCCATGCCTGTGAGATACTACTACAAAACAAAATTTGCTTGAGAGTTTTTTACCAAGTCTGGCAAGGCTTAAAAATGCTCTGTTAATGTCTCTCAGTAGCCTTCAACTTCCTTTAGGGACACGATGGCCTCTTTGCTTTCCACGTGGCTTTCTCTGGGGGCAACATATCTCTCCTTCCCTCACACACACACACTTATGCTTTCCCACAATATATTAAGATTAATCAAAGCAGTGCAACAAGAATGAAATTTTAACAGAGAGAAGATTACACAGAACAAAGAAGCATTTATCTTCACAGTGTTTGACATAGTCCATATGTTATGTATCCTGTGTAAAGCTTAAATCTAGCTCAAGGCTGAGTCCCTTCCATGCCACACTGAGCAAAACCCCTATTTGTTCAGGAATTGAAACAAATCAGCAGTGCTAAGCACTACACAGGAATAGCCTGCTCTCATCTTAAGGCTTGATACTGAGATACATGAAGCATTTGCACATTCCTTGCAGTCATCAGGATTTGCAAAGACTTTCGATCCCTGATGTAAATACTGCACAGTCATAGCCCAGCTGAGCGCATGACTGCTCCTGCAGGCATTGCATCCAGCTTCTGTTACACATCCACAGTATCCACAATATTGGAATGTGGTATTCTTGCCAAACACCTCCTTTTTTGTTTATCCAGGCCCTGGAAGTCAGAGGTGGCCTCTGTGATCCCTTGGTGATGTTTACAGGGGCGTGTCTCCAGGGCAATGGGGTCAGGCAAGTTCCCTCCCTAATTAATTACTGTCACTCTGAGTTATGTGGGAAAAGAGCTGACTGGCCAGCACACTAAAACACAAGGGAAATACCTTTCCATTTAGGAGAGTCCCACTCACTATCTGCTACTCTTCTTCTGGCCAGTGTTTTCTAGGAGCTCATATGCCTGGACACAAGGGGGCTGGGACTGCTTTCCCCAGCAAGGACAATATAAGAGACAGCAGACTGAGACAAGAACTGGAGGTGGGATGGAGGCTGCTCTTGGAGAGCCTGCTTGGTGGCAGCAGGGGAAGATGAAGGGTCCAGATTGCACTGTCCCCTTTCCTGAAGACATTTTCTGAGGTGTCCATATCTGTGCCATGACTTTCACTAGGGGCTGTGCCAAGAACTTGCTGGCTTGGTGGACACACCAGCTGATGGCTCTAAGTGCTTGGCTACATGCTGGCTCAGTAGGTGACATCCTGGGTTTCACATCGTGCTCTGCCACCCCTACCCCATGACACCCAGTCTGAGGTAAAAAAAAAAAAAAGAAGATGAGCAGCTACGTGGATAACCCTATGCAGAGCTACAGACTAGGAGAAGTCTGTCTAGAAAGCTGCCAGGAGGAGAGGGACCTGGGGGTGTTGATTGACAGCCTTTTAAACATGAGCCAG
>WAAB01023384.1:18313-29245 GCA_013389865.1 Piaya cayana | reverse complement strand
CTCCCGTGGGAGCTGCCAGGACCCTAATTTGACTAATTACTTACAGGTTACTGGAAAGCTGTAGCTCTAGTCTTCCCAAGTAGTACTTCCAGCTCTTCACATGGAGGACATGAGAAGCCCCAGGAGAGACTCAAGGGTGCATAGAGTCCTGATCTGCAGTGGTCAGGGCTGTCTTACCCTGTGGCTGCTAAAGCTCCTTATTGCTGCTGCAGAAGAACTGAAATGAAAGAGGCACAATCCACATCCCTGGGTGAGCTCTGCAGAGGGAAGCACCTGGGAACAACTTCTGCCCACTCAATAGTGTATGGCTCAGTACGCAAGAGTGGTTGTGAACAACTTACACCAAAGAAGTCATTACAACTTCTGCAGAGAACTTATTGCTGAAAATAAAAAGAGAGAACATTTGACATCCAGAGAAACCTCAATGTGTGCTGAAGCCATGCTAGTAGCTTATTTTGGCTTATTAGGCCAGAACCAAAATCCTCGGTATTATCAAAACTGGCAATGTGGGTTTTGGTTAGGCCCTACTTCCAGAGTAAATTTGTAAGGAAAGTAAAATATTTGTCTTTGGGCTACTACCACTGTCCCTTTCTTTCTTATGCATGAACTGACATTTCTTCCAAGGGTCTAGGGTAGCAATGGTGAACTGAGACACCCATGTTTCTACTACAGCTTTGTTAGCAAACTTGAATTCCCTCCTGAAGTGCTACTCTCCCAGTCCTGATCTCTTCTTCTGAAATCAAGCCTGCTCTCACATTTTCATGTTTTTTTAACAATGTGGAAAAACGGGTCTACGATGGAAAGAGGGAAGGTTAAATTCCATTTCAACTCCTGCCCTAAACAGGAAATGAGCAAATAACTCCCAAATTGAGAGCTTAGCTATCTAGCCTTGCCAATAAAGAAGCCTTTTTTTTTTCCACTTAAACAAGTAATAGAATAAAATGTTAGTTCATTTCATTATAATAGCTAGGAAGGATTTTCTAGTTTCACAGCATAAATTTAGATTAATTTTTTAGATTTGACAACATTATAAAAATTATATTGATTCTGAAATTATAATTTTAGATTGGCTCTGTCATTTTAGCCTATTAGCAGTCTTTAAATGAAGTGACACAACATTACAATCAATCTTATCTTCCATTATGCACTTCCTGGTGTTAAAAAGTGAGATCGATTCTAATTAACTACACTGGTTCAGTCATTTGGGTGGTTTGTTCACAAAAAAAAAAAGAAGTTACTTCCCTAATGTCACTAAACAATTTATGACATATTTATGTACTGAATTTATATCCAAAATTAATGCCACTCCTTTGGTAAAAAACACAATGCAATTGCAACTCTCTAAAATATTAGGATGGTAACATCATTGCTATTGTTTTCGTCAGTGCACCACAAGAAATATTTTCAGGGCCCACTTGAGCTTTAAGAACCATAGCAGGGTCAGCAAAAAATACTTCCTTTGTAGCACAGGCTGTAAATCTATACCTACATTGAAAGTGACTGCGAATATGTTATTTCCAATGTGCATCTGTGGGCTAAGAGAAGACATTTAAATGCTGCTTAAGAAACCATGATGAAAACAATGCTACTAAGCAAGCTGATGTGATTTAAATATAAATTAGTTCAAACTTATTTATTCCTTCCTAAACTTCATAGCTTCAGCTTGCACTAATGTACTGAGACTGCTGGCAAAGACCTTGATACCCATCTTGTCCTGTGTCAGTGTCACACTCTGGCGACTGCTGGCCTTCAAATCAACTATGGGTTGTGGCATAGGTGCCAGGTAGTGGGTGACCAATGTGATCCTACCTGAAATGAATCTGGAAGCCTGGTAAACACCTGGAGAGAAAAATGGAAGCGGAAATGGTCTACACTTCAGTTTTAAAACAAAGACAGCAAAGGTTGCTCTCAGATAAAACTTGAGGAAAAATATACATTGCTTACACTTTCATTCCTTAATATGCTTAAATCATTCTCTTAAGTCAAACAAACACTATTACTTCAAGTACCAATCTGTTAGTGTACTTATCTACAATTCTCGTGCCTGGAGTTTTTTCTAACTTACTTTTTCCTGCTAAGACTTTAAATAAATGGAGCATACACATCCTCACCACTAAATCAACTCATCTATCTGTCACACTTAGTGTGACTTAAAAACAATCTGCAGCTGAAAGGATGCTACACTTACTTTTCCAATCACTGCCACTGCATCCTTTCATGTGAAGTAACATGATGGGAAATGAGTTAAGAACAAGAAATGTGAGCCCAGTATCCTGCTGCAGTGTATCTCTTGATCTCCCACCCTCCATGCACCCTCACACATGCTTTGTTCCTACCCTTCTAATTGCATTGTCTTTAAGAGACCAAATTGCTGAAAAGAATTGAGAAAAGAAGCAGCAGCTTTGAGATGTTTCACTTCTCCCTTTGTTACTCTTCTTTAAAATCTCATCCTTAAGCATTCAGTGGAAAAAGACCAGAAAATTTCTGTGAGCACTCGTGTTTGCCCCATTTGAGTTGCTCATACTGCTCCATAAAGATGGTCTCTGCCTACAGCTGACAACCCAGATTCCCCCGAGAAAAAAAAAGCATCTTGCTAAGGGGAAGAAAAGGTCCTGCAGAGACAGGGAAAACTGGATGGCAGGTGGACTAGCACTGTAATTCCCTGTAGGCCCCCAGGTACTGCTGCCTGTTGCCATGAAACTCAACAATAAGGCTTAGGAAGGGTAAATCTCAGAACTCAATTTCTTGATGCACTCGTTTTATTTCCTCCATGAATATGTCTCAGTACTGAAGATGCTCTAGCTCAAAAGATTGACTTTGGATTCTGGGCAAAGTCACTGCAGAAAACTACCCTGGGTGCTGCTTTAAACATTTGTATAGGAATGTTCTTTTTAAAGTGGTGGTTTGTTAGTTCTGTGATAGAAAAACTGTTTTGCAACTAAACGTCTTTATCTGTTACTGCTATTGCACTTGCATTGTACACCACCATTAATTATTTGCCATCTTGTAAGAAGCCCTCAAGAATCTGATTTTCCACTGCCTCACACCTCATGTAAGCATTTACATCAGTGCAAAGTGAGTGCAAAAGCCTATCCCATGGCTGCAAGCAGAGAGGTCTGACTCAAGCTGCATCCCACCACCCTTTTTCACTAGACGGGGCAGTGAAGGATGAGATTGAAAAGCTTCAAAGAGGGTCTAGGTGTACATACACACACCACTCTTGTTTTCAAGACAAACAGGATTGGTTTACCTTTTTGCCTTTGACTTAAGAATGCTTTTTTCCAGTCCATTTGGCAGGGGAAATCTCATTATGCCTGCAAAGCAGCATTAGCATTCGGTTTTGTGCAACGTGGGAGAGGACACTGCTGCAGTTGAACACTGGCTGGAGGAGAGTCAACTGTGATTCCCTTTCTATTCAGGTCATCTATGACAATAAGCCACCACCACATGTGCAGCGGCAGAGCCTACCCTGTTACACACCTGCTGAGATGGCACTGGGATGCAGTGCATGGTCCCACTTGGCCTTCTAATGGTACCACTGGCAAAGTGAGAGGACAGACAGACTCCTACCTGTCTCACGGTAGTCTTCTGAGTTTCCTGGATCTCACTGCTAGCTGAACAAAAACTTTGTTTGTAATGTGAGGCTGCCACAGACAACAGCACATGGGGCTTGTACCATCCCCATGGCCCATTGTGGAGCAGACCTGCAGACCTGGGGAGCTGCTGGGTGTACCAGATCTCTCTCCATGCCCAGGTTTCTACACAGCAGAACAAGACATCTCCACCAGATGGATTTCTAGGCACAACAATGGTGTATTAAAATGAGTATCACTAATGAGGCTGTGGATGAGAAGAGGCCAGGTCCTGAGACACCTTAAGATGATGATGATGAAGGGTTATGTGGAAGAAGATCATAATGTGTGACCAATGTCACCTGGAAAACAAAGGGTGTGGGAGCAGGATGAGGTGAGAGATACCGCAAAAGAGATGAGATGACATTTGTGCAGGAAAGTGCTTTTTTTTCTTTCCCATTTCACAGGCAGTATGTCTATTAAATGTGGCTTTTGCTGCCAAAGGACTTGTCATATTACATTAGGTTTAGCAACTTCTGTTGTGGCAAAGTGTGCAGTGTCTCCCTTCACATAAAGAAAATATTTTCACAAGTCTGTTCAACCTGCTCTCTGTGATTACAGACAGTTGGCCCCTGACATGACATTTATTGTTTCAGCTTCCAAGTAAGAGCCTCACAGCAATGCCCAGCCAGCTACCTGAGGAGCCCATATGTGTGTGGAGACCTTAAACAAGTTTCAGATAATGACTTAATTTTGTACCCTTTTAGTAGGTCTTTAACAGCTTGCTAGAAAAGATGTTACAGTAACGTAGTAAAATCAGGAACTTAAAGAATATGTGCAAGCTAAGACTTAATGTTGCCAAACTTTCTCTTTTTTTATGTTCACCTTGAAATGTGTATTATAATATATTCTATCTGTTCTCTGCCACAAGTGCTCTTTGCATGCATATTTCTCCACTGCTTGGCAATATTAATCATAACTGTGATACACTGGGAGGGAAAAGTGCTAAAAATGCCATTGTCTACCTCCACTTGAGAGACAGTCTCACTCAGACTGTAAAGACAAGAGGGTGAGAAATAACACCAAAATTAGGGATGTGCCACAGAACAAGGTGCACTGACAGTGGCCACAGTTAAGGGGTTGACCTAGTTGATTCCCCACATCCACAAGTCCAAGAGAAGGTTTTCAAGAAGAAAGTTTGCCATTAAATGAAAACAAAAAAACCCCAAAACCACAAAGTAAATGATCAAAGCTCATACCTCCCTGTTCCCCACAGTACATTCCAATTAGTCACAGCATCTACTGAAAAAACTGCCGAAAGATTTCTCCATCACTGCATCCAGGGACTGTTCAGCCTGCAAGACCTACCTATCTATATTTCTGGCATCTGGGAAGAGTGGAAAGACAATGAAGACTTTGTAAAGACAAGAGAAATTTGGTTAGTAATGATTGTCATGTGAGGGAGGATGAGTTGGTTTAAATTGGATTTGTTATTTTAAATGTTTTGCACAAGTTGTAATTATTTTCAAATGTTTTAAATGGCCTGGTTTTTAGCCTTAACTTTCCTGCACAAGATATTTGTAGGACCTGAATTCTTACATGATTTGGCCTATGCTATCTTACCTTCTGGCAGGTCATTTTGCTCTAATCTTTTCCAAGCAGAAATTAAGATTTGGCCAAGGGAGAAGCAGAGCAGAATGCAGCCTGCTGCAACAGCTTGTAGTGAGTTGGAAAGAACTCTGCGTTATAGATGAGAGCAGACCAAATATCCTTTTTTTCTGGTTAATTTCACTGTCTTATTTTTAAACTTGCATGTACATCTGCCAGCAGCACTACATCTTGTTATAATATTCCTACTAAGCAGGTGGATGTATCATTAGCAGAGAGAATTTAGGTCCATTTCAGTTAAAAGTATGATCTTCAGTGATGAATTTTCTTGTGTTTCCTCTTTGGGGCTGGGAATTAAACTGATTCTGCAGCATCAGTCTGAACGGTCTTCTTAACAATTTTGTCTGCTATCATGTCAGAAAATTATTTACAAAAAGGTCATATAAGATTCAATAGCAGATTTTTATAATCTCTTTTGCTGGAGCTGTACCTCCATTGACAATAAAATAATTTTGCCCAGAAAGGAAATGTAAGGGCTGTACAGCTCTATCCTGCCTTCCTCGATTACTCTCTTATTTTTTTAAAAATAACCCCTTTCATTCTCTGCTTGTATTGACATCAGCTGAAGCAGAGCTCAATAGGCAACAAGACGTGTGTATCAAAACTCAAGTATGGAGAGCTTACATTCCAAGACAAAATTGTTTTCCCTCCTTCTTCTCTCCCTATGGTTTGATACAAAGAAATAATCTCAGATGATTTCTCCCCTGATGCCTTTCCTGGAGATTTCTAATATGCTACAGTAAGAACCATTTTGCAAGACCCTCCATAATTCCCCAGGTATTTCTTCATGGTCTAATCTTGGTTAAAATAAAAGGCATATTCAGAGGGAATAACTAATCCTCTGCCTGAACGCAACACGCCTTTTAGAATGTTTGTGCTCCGGTACGTTAACTCTCTGATTTGTCTGGCTGTGTGAAAATCTTTTAAGCCAGATCTGGAAATTCACCCCTGAAGCCTCTTCTAGGGCTTGTATTTTTTATTTTTCTCCAATTTCTTCAAATCTTTCCCTTGTTTCTAAAGAGTGCCATTGTCCATTTCTGAGCCCTCAAATCCAATTACCAAACAATGTACAAATATATGGCTGAGCGTGGTCTATGGGAACAGCTGCAAAATTGCTAATATTAGGTCTAATTTAGCTACAATAAATTAGCAAGTGTGTGGAAGCAAAATGATGACAGCATAATTATAACAAAAGTCGATGTGTGAAGTATATGGATGACAATACATACTAATTTTAGTGAAAAAAAACACACCAAATGAAATGCATGCAATGAACAGACGGGACTAATAGCTCAGACACATATACTTAATGTGACCAGTCAGTGTAAAAACAAAAAGATAGATGAAGCTGTTCAGAATCTAGTGCTAACAAGCAGTGTAGTCTGAAACCATTAACTGTCAGGGGTAATAACACTCAAAGTACTGAAGTGCAGTAAAACAGCAGCACTTTTCTCGGGATGATGTGCTGATGTACAAGCACACACCTGTGAAGAGGGTACTAAATCTATCCTTGCATTTATTACTATGGAGGGAGGAAAAACAACACTAATAATGTAAAGTATAAACGAAAATAGCAGACAGCAGAGAGTGACATTTGCATGGTCCCAGTCAGCTTGTTAGCTGAAGTGGGTTTTAATTAGCTATTTTCCAGCAAGCAAACGAGCAAATTAGTGGCAGCCATAAACAAGCAGAGACAATCAGGCCCAAAGAAGAAAAAAAAAAACAACTATCGGTCCTTTTTCTGTGTGTTTTCCTTTTGGAAATACAATGCCTTCATGCTTCATCTAAATATTTCTATTAACAAAAAGAATGCAGCAAAGTGAAGACCCTGGCAACTATGTGAATTCTCAAAGTGGCTCAAAACACAATGTTACTAGCACAGCAGGAATACCAGGGACAAAATGCCCTGCTCTGAACAAACTTACACCCTGCATCAAGGGCCAACCCTTGGGTATCCTGCACAGACCCTCAGTGCCTTCGTGCCCCCAGCTCTGATGCACATTGCCTTCCCACCAAGGGCTTCCCACCTGTCCACTGCTCTTGAGACCAGCACTGCCCCTCTCCCCACTCCCCTTGGAGGCAGGACAGCAGATGCTTCAAAAAGATGCAGTGCAGCATGTAGGTGTGCTGCTCCCCATCTTCACCTTCACATTGCAATTCCATGGGATTAGCAATGGCACATGGGGCCAAAGGACTGCTTGAGATCACCAGCTACTCTTGCTGCTGAGGAAGAGCTATGGCTCTGCAAAGGTTGCAGGTGACAGAAGCCACTGGGGTGAGTGTGTGGAGGGGAGAGCAAGAGGAGCAGTGAGCAGCCCAGGACAGCTCTTGGTTCTTGCTAAGAGAGGCTTAGCTGTTGTTTTGCCATAATGTGCTGAGTCCCATTGGCTGAGTGGTATAGAGCCCTCTCCAGCCCTAGAAGAGTAGGATGCAGCCCTTGGTATATAACATGGATTCAGGCAGTAATAAACAAACCCACTTTTGGTGCTTCCTTAATTATCAGAGTACTACAGGCTGCATAATGAAACCTGACCCACTGTCATACTAACATGACCATGACCACTGAATGAAGATCCTTCAGAGCCTGGTCAAGCAAGGCTGAAGGTAAAGCAATCTATTGTAGCACTTTTGCTACTGAACTGATTGTATTAAGGACCAGCCACAATGAAAAACATGGCAAGCTTATCCCTTGAGTCAGTCTTGTTGAACCTCCTGTTCTCTCCAATTTAAATAAATGCTGATATTGCTAGGATAAGAAACCTAATATGGAAGACAGATTACTTCAACTGTTAGGTTTTATATCTGAAGGATTTAGGTATGCTCAGCACAAGATATGAGTGTGCAAAGTCAGGGAGCAGTAAACAACCACTAGAGGTGTTACTGGGTGGGAAAGTTCAGTGCTTTGAGCACTAGTCTAGACCTTGGGAAAACCTGAGTTCATGTTTCACTCTATCAAGGACTTCCCTCATGACTATGGGCAACATAGGCAGTCTGGGAATAACTGCCTCAGGATTTTGCTGCAAAATGCTCATTAGATATCATGTTGGAAGGAAAGGAAAAACACCTAATAAAAATTAATCTTATTTATACACCACTATTCATATGTGTGGAACTAGAGAAAGACATTGTGGCAGACTACTGGTTGGTATAAATTATCAGAGAGCTGCAGGAAAGACTCTCTTACATCCCTGTCCTTGTCTTGTGCCAAGGGTATTACAGTCTAATTAATACAGATAACATGAGAGCCAGCACCTACCTGTTGGGCACAGTTGGAATACTAACACAAGGGGAGGATGGGTGGAAGGATCTTGAAGGCTTACTTTTTATTTAGTTCATTTGTTTAGTGATGTTTTGATGGTCAGAAAACCCTGGCAATGAGTAGAGCCCAAGAGGCAATTAGTAATGGGGCAGAAAACATAATGAGCCAAGAAATGAATTAACTTGAGCAGACTAGGCACAGACGCAAGGGATCAATGCTTTTTGCTAGTTTATAAGCTCTGCCCCTCCACTAATTTCAGAGAAGTAGGAGAAGGGGTGATTTAACAGTGAAATGACCCACAGGACATTTCCTGCTGCAGTTGCAGGTGAGGAGCCTGTTTCACCTCTTCCGTAAGGCAAGCGTCTACCTGTGAAGTTTCCTGGTGTTACCAGCACTGCTGCAGAGGGCAGAGCATTCAGACCAGCACACAGCAGACCATGGGCACGCCCTGGAAGAGAGGGGCAGCCAGGGGTACGCTATCAGACACAAGCGCAGAGCACTGCCCCTGCCAAGTGAGTTGGGTCAGTGACAGAAGGAGCAGGGTCTGTGCAGTACAATGAGCCACGTGGAGGAAAGCTGTCTTTGGCTGATTTTGTACTCTCTTTGTTTCTTCTGAGTTTCTTTTGGTCCTCTGTTGATTTTCTTTTCTTTTCATTTGGTTGCTTTCAGGTTCTGCTATTAGAAAACGTACATGCCTCAAATCAGCATTCAGTCTTTTGTTCTGAGTCGTGGGCTGATACTGTTTTCAGCTTATACAAAACCATAAGCATTTTCACCAAGTTCAAACTGTTTACACATATTTTGGTTTTTACAATAAGCTTTTTTCCCTGTCCGTGAACACCAGAGGGGAGGAAAAATAACAGGCAATTGCTCTTGCAGACACGTACCTATGGTAACTATCTAGCATTCATACGAGGCCACAAGAAGTAACTATCACCCAAATTATCACATTAGCCATCATGTTAGCCATTAGAATCAAAGATAATGAGTCCTAGTTTAGGGTGGCGCTTGACTGAATCACAGAAAAACACAACTGCCCCCAAGTGTGTGCTAGGATGATTTTCAGTGCATGGTGCAGTTCTGCAATGCTCAGTCCTACTCAGCCCATCAGTTTTATCCTGGGGGAGACAATCCCAGGAAAAAAGGTGAAGTTGTTACATGGAGTTCAGGAAGAGAAACTTTGAGGAGAAAAAAAACCAAAGAAGTGTTCATGTCAGTTTAATCCTCTTCTTGCATGGATAGTTCAATCCCAAATGAAAGCACAGGAAAGCCACAAAGCACACATACACTTCAACACTACTCCTATCTTCCTGGCTCACAGCCAATGCTATTTCATCATGATCACAGGAATGTGGGAGAAGAGGAAGCAGAATGGAAATTATAAAGATGATCTTTAAAAGAACAGAACTGTTGAAAACTCAGAGCAAAGGAGTAAATTCATGGCTTTATCAGCATATAGCAGGTGGAAAACCAAAATATTCCCCTTCAAAGAGTAAAGTCCCCAAATGGATAAAAGTTAAGATTAAGTGACAGAATTTCTGTCAGACTCCATCCAGCTCATAGATACTCTGACTTTGCTTGGATCTTTGGTTGTTTTCAAGTGAAGTATCACCAACTATAAGAAAGCCATGACCCACTCCATGAGTATCCCAATGGAAAAAAGCAAGAGGTCTAATCCAAACTCTTGACACTTTATATCAACAATTGTAAATCTTTGTCTCAGCTCCTGCCAGTCTGAGAAGTTGTTCATTTGTTATGCCTGTACTGTTCCATTTCAGTGAAACTGCAGGTTGTAATTGAGAGTCTGGTAAGGATCCCTTTTCACTCAGTGATGTTAGTATCTTTCCTGCTGTAACTCTTCTCAGTCTTGTAATAGCTCTTTTTAAAGGACAGCCTGATCCACTTTCTAAAATCTTCTGCAGAAAATAAGTTGCATTTGTTACACAGGAATGAAATTGAAATCCAAGACCTTCCCCAGCAATATCTTACTCGCCTCAGGACATGTCTTGATGTCTTCATGTGACGACACTTCAGCAGCAGAAGGAAGAATCCAGCTACCAGCAAGGATCCTAACGAATCAGAGACAACAAGTGTTTGGCAGTCCAGGGACATCAGGCAAGCAGGAGTCAAACAGTTCAGAATTCAGCTCCATGCAGGTCCAACCTTCCTGAAGTTGCTGCGTTATGCCTGACCTGGACGTTGAAGCAAATTATAAAAGCAAAACCTGCCCTCTTTGGCAAAGTCTCCTGGGACATTATATAGACAGGCAAGGGAGCCCATGAGGGCTGGGAGATCTTCAAAAGGGAGATCCTAGCAGCCCAGGAGAAAGCCATCCCCGTGCTCCGGAAAAAGAGCCGGCGGGGGAGAAAACCGGCTTGGTTGAATAGTGAGATATCCAGGGACATCAGGGAGAAGAGAAATGTTTATAGGCTA
>WAAB01023384.1:0-18026 GCA_013389865.1 Piaya cayana | reverse complement strand
TTAGGAAGAAGTTTTTTACGGAAAGGGTCATTAGGTACTGGAATATGCTGCCCAGGGAGGTGGTTGATTCGCCTTCCCTGGAGGTGTTTAAGTTACGGGTGGATGGGGTCCTGAGGGACATGGTTTAGTGTTTGATAGGAATGGTTGGACTCGATGATCCAGTGGGTCTCTTCCAACCCGGTCATTCTGTGATTCTGTGATTCTTTGGCTTCTCTGCCTAAACCATTATATAGACAGAACGTAGATTAAATGGGAAGGGTTGATCCTCTTGCAGTTCACCTCCACTAAAGGTACTGTGGGTCTCTCAGTTCTGTCTAAACACAGTGGTGAGACCATCAAGTTTTCAATACTGCAATAGACAGATTGTACCACACATGCACCAATGCCCACAGTAGAACTCTATTTGTTCTCTATTTTTCTCTCCCTACCTCTCTCATTCCTTCATAAGCAATCCTCTTCTTTTCTTTAGGGATAATTCTGCCATCATTACTTGCAGTGAGCATATATTAGATGCAAAATTTTCAGGAATTAATGAGAGGGCTTTGCAAAGGCAGAGTAAGACAACATAGGGGTCAGGATGGCAGAATTGGATGCTAAATATCGGCTTCTTTATGACTAGATTTTGTAGACACAAATCTACCTTCACATCTCTTTCATTTCAGAAAGAGCTTCAAGAAACAAACTCTTGTGACATGACATTTTTCCTTTTGATTGCTGTAAGAGAACACCAGTGAACAGAAACAAATTAAAGTCTAATCACATACCTGCTAAAACCCAGAGGTTAAGGTCACACCATAACTAGCTAGGTCATACCCAGCTTTGCCAGGTCAGCAGGGCCCAGAAGTCAAGTCACAGCCTCTCCAGTGTTGGTTTAAAGGAAGTGGCCATTCAATGTCTGTCATGATAACAAAGAATTGGTCATTTTGGAATAGTTAGTCCATTTAATAATGCCTGTTTTGAGCTATCTCTGTAATATTTTTAACACAGCCAGTGTTTCATAACAATTTCTTTTATGACAAAGGCAGAAGATGTATTTCTCTTGGACCAGAACCATGACCAGGCTGACTGGCTGGAACAGAAAGCACCTGTCTTTGCATACAGTTGGGAAGAGTTAGCCCAGTCACACATTTCCATAGGACACAGACAATACTGAGCAAGCATCTCTCCTTTCCCTTCCAAAAAGCCCCCATTCTGATAAAGAAAAGGAAAGAGCCAAACTTTTAAATACAAAGGTTTCCCATCAGGAAATGGAGAGAAACTGAACACATTCCTTACCCTCTCCTCCTCTTTGCCTGTTTTCCCTCCTGAGCAGTAAAAGAGGAGTCATTTCAGACATCTTACAGGAAAGTGGGGAGCATGCCTCAGGCTGCTACTTTGCAAATGAATGACGAAGCCCAGTTATGAACTTCAGATCAGACTGTAGCTATAATAAAACTACTCCCTGCATATGTGATTATTGGTAGCAGCGGGAATATGAGAAATTCATAGGCTGGGACACAATATGCTCCCTCCAAATCTCAGCGTTCTTCTGTAATTTAAATAGATTAAGGGTGCAAATCTCCCAGGATGTAATCTCACATGTAGTTTTTCCTAGCACTTCATAGTTAGCCAAGAAGGGCTTCCCAGAGGTATCTTTTTCCCTCACAGTATTTCCACTCTTCTACATCTAGTTCCCGAAGCAAGCATGGAGGATGGGAAGAACTGAGCAAAATCAGAAACCATCTTATTCTAAAATTTAATGATTCTCCTCAGGTTTGGTCTAGCTGTACGCTGGGGAAAATTCCTGACAATCCTTGTAATTATTTAGTCCAATCAGTTCACTTATAATGCTTAATTCTATTTACTTTAACACTTACCACAGAAAATATGCTCAAAATTTTCTTGGCATTCAGGTATAACTGTGATTTCCTTATAAATGATAGATTAAACCAAAAAGCCTTATGTTTAGTCTTTTTTTTAAGAAAATGACAAAACTAAAACAGATTCATAACGTTTAAATGGTATATAGGCACAGAACCACTTTTTTCTCTTGCAAACACAGAGGATCAGATTCTAAACCACTGAATATGATATAAACACAGACTTTTACAGATTAAAATGAATGGAAATACTATTGTTGACTTAATTTGGCTTTGGGTCACCTAAATGGATCATTATACATGCAGATCCAAAGCAAAGACTTAACATAAGCACAAAGTCTAAGCCACAAGAACCAGAAGCTTGGAATCTGGAAAACAAATTAGCCATCCATATAATTCAATGACTTTTCATGCTGCGAATATTTGCAGTGATGACTTCTCTTAAACTTTTTCAGATGATCTCTGTATTCACTAGGTCTCATCTGCTTTTATGTCATGACTTTAATTTTATTCAAATGCAGCATATAGAAAAGAAGCATTAACATTTTCCTTAGCTTGATTATGCCATTACATAACAGATCAAAACTCATGAAAATGTGAAGAAAATCCAGACCACAAAAAGGCATATGTGCAGGAATGATAAAAAAATCATTTGCTAACATTATTTTCTTGGTATTAGCTTTTAAGTAGCAATGGACAACTAGAAAAAGAGTCTCATTCTAATTCTTAGCTGATGATAAGATTTGCAAAGCTGTGTTTGCATCTTGTGAATTCAGGTTTGCATGGAGTCAGGCAAGTCTGTTCTCTGAATTACTAACATTATTATGGCCCCTCCCTCTAGCAAAGTGTAAGGGATAACAAAAACTCCTCATAACTCCACTTTGTGAAAACTTCAGTGGCATTTCTGTGTGTGAAGTTCTTGGAAAGATGTTACCTCAACACCTAGCCTTCTGCAGCCTGGTGTTCACCATGGCTTTGGCTGGGGTTCCTGTAAATGTTTAGTACTGTCTCACCTGCTGCACCACTGCAGATCGCCAGCAGTGATGCCCCTGAAGCTTAGCAAAGAACTAAAGAATCTAAGCACCACTGAAGCACATTGTAGGTTGTTTTATCTGTCTCCTTTTATTTATTTTCTTCCCATACATATTCCTTGGTTTTGCTATAACACAGCAATGCGATAGAAAATGTGCTAATCACAGAAAAATATTAGAGTCAGGGCATAAAATTGTAGAAAGAAGTTTTCCACTAAATTCATAGTCTTCTGCTGTGGTAAACGTTTTTGCTGTGCTGTGTTGATGATGACTAATAGAGGACTCGACACCAAGACAGACAAGAAAACAGAATATTATTATATGCTCTCAGCACATTTTTTTCTAAGCTTTTGTCAGATTAGAAAATAAATTGTTTTTCAGGACTTAAGTATTTCCAGGAGTGGAATCAAAAATTATATTAATCAAATTATTAAGAAATACTGACAGTAATATCCAAAGATATAGAATTTTCAAGTTATGACAAAAGGCAAGAGATAGTTTCTGGCCTAACAAAGGAGTGTGAAGACACAGCCACTTCTTTAGGAGGACTGTGTGAAAATCCAGACAAGCCTCCATGCTGCTCCAAATCAATGCAAAACAAACAGTGCAAACTCATGATTTTGAAGGGAAAGGCATCAGAAAAAAAGAATCATCCTTTTGGAGTAGGGATAATGGGCTTTCTGAAGTGGTCTAAAGACAGAGATTGATTCACATCTCAAGGCAGTGCATCTGGAAAATGCAATTTCCTGGGCATTAGCAGTTAATAATGCCATGACTAGCATGGTAGCAGCAGATCACATCTGGCCATACCACAGTAGCTGTGAGACAGAAGTGACAGGCTTTCAGAGTAAAATGTTACTTTGATATTGTATAAACTGGAGCTAAGAGATGCTGTAAAACAAAAGACCTTAACTGCTGGGAGACAAAGCTGATGAAAGTGCGAGTATCATTTGAACTGTACCCACAAGACGCTTGGCTTCCTCCAGGAATCCTTAAACCTACAAAGAGCTTTTATGAAAACCTATGTCCTTTTATATTGTCTTGATCTCTCCTCATTTTTTCACTGAACCCAGTTTTAAAACACTCTTCCTGCCTTTGCCTGTGTCTGGAATAATTCTCTGTAATTTACACTCAGAAACAGGGAAACTAATTCCTTGCCTCTGATAAGAGGTGGATGCTCTGCAAAATGATTGGACTCGATGATCCGGTGGGTCTCTTCCAACCTGGTTATTCTACGATTCTATGAAAAACTGTGTAATTGAGATCACTAAGGTAAAGACAAGATCCAAAGGGGTAATGACAAGAAAGAATATCTCAAGATAACTAAGGGAGAGACAGGAACATGGGGACATAGGTAACTAACATTTTTCCATGTTTAAATAGCTGAAGGGTTATGCTTAGCATACTTATCCAGAAGGGACCTAACAGCTTATGTGGTCAGACTTTCCACTTAGCATAAGCCAAAGCGGAGCATCCACGAGTTCCTGCATCCACCCCAGAAACCTGTTCTGGGTCAAGAGAAACTTTTAGCCAGAGTGGCCAGTTCTCCTTACTCAGACACAGAAAAGTCATTTTCTCAGAGAGCTGCAAACCAGAAAGAAGGATAAAAGATTTTTTCTTTTATATTTTTCCTCTTCAGGCCCCTCCTCTCCATCCACTTTCCTGGGTTCCTCAGAAGCTATGCAGGAGTCAAAAGGCTTCTCTCAGCTCAGGTCTCTGTGGTATTAATGCAATACACTACCTGGATGACAGGAAAAAAAAATGCTTTCCATTTCCCTTTCCAAATTTTGAGGTTTGTGTTTTCAGCAAGACATCCTTTCCTCTGCCACCTCATGCTACACTCTTATGCATCCCAACTTCTGAAGCAAACATTTGTTTGTCTCACCGGAAAACTCTTTGTCAATTAATCTCAGATCCTTCCCAGATTCACTTTCCAACTCAAAGTCCCACAAAGGAGTATGAAGGGCTGTGCAAGCAATACCCATTGCTCCCTGCTTGTAGTCTCCATCCAGGCCCCACATACATCCACTGGTTCCTCTTCAGAGCAGCTGAAGCCAGCTGGGAAGGCCCCAATGCAGCTTTGAATTCAGTTTCACCTAAGCCTTAAAACAGGTTTCTACCTGAAATGAATACATAATTCAGTGGGAGAGCTACTGCATTTGTGTCTCCCAAAAGCTCTGGTTACTTTAGCACTGCAAAAGAAAAGTGGTCGCTATCCTCATTTTTCACCATTTCTATTACTGTCTCCTCACAGATGAATGAAAGGGATAAATCCTTTCCACAAAACAAGAAATGACCAAATATTGGATGGAGTTAACTTAGGCATAAAACCTTAATTGTTGGAGTTTCTTTTATCACTACTTCTCTCCTTTATCCTTCTTCTGGTAGGGACATCCTGAGGGTCCCCTCATAGCTGGCTCCTGAACCTTGGACCTCTAAGTACAAACATATAAGCCCTACCTGTTGCGTTTATGTAGTATTCCTATCAGCTGTCACTTAGAGTAGCCCAAACATACTCCTGCAGGCCCCTGACTCTAGGTTAGAGACTGTTGCAACCTGGAACAGCAGGAGCCCATGCCTGTTTATTTTGTTGATCTCAGGATGAACTTAGGCAACACCTTTCTTCTTTTAACATTTATTTTGCAATTGTTTTCACAACCGAGCACAAAAGTGGAGGCTTGCTCTCATGTCCCCGAAGGAAAGTGCATCCGGCACACTGAGGACAAAGAGCCCCTCCGCATGCCGGGGTGCAGTGGGAAGCCTAAGGGGTTTCACAACACCCGTGCAGGTACTGAGAAGATAGAGACCAGGATCATCACATACACTAGGCAGTCAACTCACGGACAGCAGAGAAAATCTATCAGAAGGGAAGAATAAATTAAAAAAACCCAACATTTTTCTGTTTAAAGATTGATCGTATTAGTCACCTCAGGCTTGTCCTAGTAAAAATTTCCTGCTCTTCTACCTTTAGAGCTGGAGGGCAGCCATACACACAGTACATCTTTTGCCCCAGTATTTTATTTTCACACATATTAAAAAAGAGATCTGCAATTTTCAAGTTACAGATTATGTTGTTCCCCAGACAATGTTTCAGTTTCCTATAATCACAGATAAATGAAGAAATATTGTGGTAATTATACTGGCAAAGAGTGGTTGCTTTCAGGTATGGATAGTATAAATAGTTCTTGGGAAACAACAGGTGAAGCAAAGAGAAGCTGTTCTCAGTTTGGTCTCCCTTCACCAGTTCTGGCCAGGGTTGCAACTGCCCCATGTCTCAAGAAAAGCAACATACAGTGGGAACCAGCATCTCCTGTTGCTCTCAGTGGAGCCAGAGTAGAGCCAGTGTGAGAACTGCCTCAGAGAAAGCCTACAGGACCAGAGCCCCCCACACTGAGACAATGGAGCAGGAGCCTCTTCGAAGGAATCACTTTGCAGGTGCTGCTTTGCATATCTGGGCTCTCACTGACTTTCTTCCTCCCTACTGTAGCCAAGAAAAATACAGTCTAGTACTGCCACCAAGACTTCCCCTCAGGTCTTCAGCAATGAGCATTTTTCTGTCTGCACTACCAAGGAACACAGACCCTTCCTAGTTCTAGACCCTGATTTACCCTGTTTTGCACCCACAAACAAGCAAATGCACTACAGCAACATGCAGCATCTTTACACACACCTTGCACAAGTTAAAGTAAGAGCGGTAAGGAGATGCAAACTCAGGGTCCAGCGAGATCCACTTCCAACCACAGGAACCACAAGACACAGGAGGCTGTTTGCTGTCTCTCAGAAAACACAAAGCATTTGGTAAAAATGGTCCAACTTGCTGGTTTTGCAGATTTTAAGGGGAGGATAGCAGAATTATTTCTGTCAGTCTCCACTGTCTTTGCTGAGGTTATCTGTAACAGAGGAGTAAAAAAATGAGTGCACATGATATGCAGTCCTGGCGCAGCACATTTTAACAATGCATCTCCTGGAGACAACATTACCTTTGGATGAGACATCTCCCCAAGAACACTGTCACTTGCAGCTTACTGCAGGTGTCAGCTGCCATGACTATTGTTCTTCTTATTATTATTAGATATTTGCCAAGAGCCAGTGGTGCACCTGGCGCTCATAATCCACTCAAACAAGCTACCAATTTTTAACACAGGGGCAACTGCATTTCCACTTGTGAAAATTTTCCTATTTGCTTCTTCAGGCACTATCTTCTCCACAGGGAAATATACAATATAGGGTTTTTTCCCTTCCTCCAGGACTTCTGTACTTGTTATTTTTTCAAACATACAACAGCCCAGCTCCTCAATACAGTAAGCCAGTCTTTTTTATCCATCATCATTTCAGGATCAGACCACTAATTCACGTACAGGATAAGACAACTGCCAAATTATTATACTACAAACAGAAGATCTTCAGACACCTGTCATCTTGATGAAAGCAGCACCATCAACTGACCTTTGCCAGTTCAAGGTCGATAATGAGATAAGTCAGGCAGGAAGAGCAGCGTGTGCTGACTCCATTAATGCTGGCTGTGTGCACACTCAGTAGCACTGCGTCTCCTGTCAATTAGTGTGGGTAAACTAGGGACTGCTGATTGCCAGAGACATGGCATAGCGAGCTGCTGCTACCTTTACTTCTACACCCTGCTGCATTTTAATTAGCTCCAGTACCCTGACTGTTTCTTCAGAGCTTCATTACTACTGTCTTCAAGAAACTCGAGGCAAGCCTTTTATATTGCACATCATTAATGAGAAGAAATGCGAACATCCTCACCATGGAGTTTGATAATGCCTAACCGCCTGCATGCACATGCGAGGGTGCATGTGAAGATTTAAGGCGCTTCTCAGTGTAATGCAGTATAAACATCACTCAGAGATGGCCAAAGAATAGAATAAGTCAGTGTCTACAGGAGAAAGTATTCCTAAAATGTCCTAAATCACAGGATGGAAAAACAATGCACAGTCCATGACGTGCACTGGCAAATGTGTGCATGCCTGCCTAAGGTGTTTTTTCAGTAATGATTAGTAAAGACCACACACATACATTACAGTTTGATAGCATGAGGTCATAAGCTTGGAAACAGTGAGATCCCCCAAGAGGCACCATCTCTGTCCCACACAGCCCATGCAGAAGCCACCCATACAGCAACTGTGAGAGCTGGTGGATGATGGAACCCAGAATACCTCTCAGTCATTTCCAAGATTTGACATGGAGAACCATTACACTTCAACAGAAAGACGGGTGTAGTCTGGAGGGTGTTTTTACTGTATTTTTAACCTTTTTGCAGTCATTTTGGTAGTATCAGCCTAGTTGCACTAATTTTCCTTGAGTTTCAATTATATTTGAAGCAAATTGTGATAGACAATTGCTGTCCTTACAACTGAGTGCTAGCCAGACCAGATTCCAAATAGCTTCAGGTTGAAATATTATGATCTGTACAGCTCTACCTTCAAAATGCACAGATGTGCTTGGTGCAGGTCAGCTCAGTGAGGGACTTGCGTTGACATTTTTACTCAAAGTCTTTGTCCTGTTCTGTTTTTCCAGCTTCATCAGCCAACAACTCCATCAGCATATCTGTGGTTCTGCAGCTAATCTTTTCTCAGGTGTCTATATATCCCAGTTATAGCTCAATTTTATGCAAGTCCTACTGCCACCCTGTATGATCACCGGTGTTCATTCCTTCCTTGCATCAATAGCTCTTATAATTAATTTCCCTTGTACATCACTCATGCCCTTACAGACTCGCAGCTAATGAGCCAGCAAACCTACATTAGAATTGTTTTCCCAGTGAACACTGGCGCAAATCTTGTAGATGCAACAAAAGGTTATGACAAGAGAGTACTTGCTTGAGATGTGATGGAGAAGTCATGGGGCTGTCTGAAGAAATTCTGTTTTCTACGTGGCTTTAGCAGCATTTGGACCAGGGGCCCTGTGAGAAAGGAATTAGGGGATTTGCTGGCAGTCCTTTTCTTCTCAGCAACAGTACAGAAGTAAATGATGGGTTTCCTTCAGCTCAGTGGCTGCCTTTACAGCTTTGGAAGGAAAGGTTCCTCAGAGCAATATATACTTGGGAAATCTCCTTACAGTTAGTGACCCACCTTCATTTGGTGTTTATCACTTTCTCTACATTGAGCAAACTTAGACGTAAAGGAGGCTGTGGATTGAAACCAGCTTCAAAGTCCTTGCAGCAAAGTTGCTTCTGAACATGCACCACCAAAATCTACAGTCCTCTAAGTGCCTGCTCATACAACAAATCAGTCCACCTGGAGGGGATGCTCCTGTGACACAGAGTGAGGAAATGAAACCTATAGAAGTTGGCTGGGTGCAGGGGAAATGTCTCATCATTGTGTAAGGAAGTGGTACAGGAAAGTGCCTCTTTGGTGAGCCTGTGGCCTTTACAAACTGACTGCCCAGCCTCTAGGCCTCTGCAACTTCATTCTGCAACTCATCACAGATTTGTTATACAATTACACACTCTGGTCTCAACATTTATTTCCATCATCCAAAAGAGCCAAACCAAACCAACCAAAACCAAACCAAAACAAGAGACTCTCTTCCCTCCATGTCTTACATCCTTTTTTATTTCCTCTGAATGAATAAGATATAACATTTTGCACCTAGGCATGAAGTACATCTTAAAAAAAATAATCACAATGTCATACCTGGGTTTGTTTTTCTAAAGTGCTTCTATCCAACGGGGGTTTCGTTTTCTCTCAAACAAGAACCTGCTGCCAGCCTCCACACAGCACTGTGCACTTCCCTAAAGCTAACCAGAAAACACTAGCAAAAAACTTCCTTTCTTAAAACAAATAGCCATTATCCAGAAAACTCTGGACACCTAGCACTCTTTCTCCTTCTATTCCCCATCCATAAGTGGTCAGATTGCTTCAACATTCATGCTGTGCCATCTAACAAATGCTTGTTAGTCACCTGTGTTGGTATCTTTAAAACAGTAACTTTAAAAAACACCCACCAGCATTCAAACATATGGATATGTGCCTGAGGGCTGAATGCATTCTATACATACATTTATTCTCATGCCTGATGCAATCTGGTACTCCATCTTTGCCGCTGCAGGGACATATCCCTAAATGCTGCTACAGTCTTTTACACAATAGTTGAGGATCGGTCAGCAGGTAGCAATGATATCCATAATCTAAATTCTCTTTATCATCTTAGTGTTACAGCCCTATTGTGCAGCCCTGACTGATAAAGCTATAGATGACACAAAGGAATCTTATTTCAAAGGAAATGCATAAAAGTCATACCGATGACGGCAAGAACACATCTGTGTCAATTGCCACCAGTGAGCACCAGAGTTCACAAACCCCTCAGTGGAGTAGGTAAAGCCATTTTTACCAACTCTGGCTAATCTGTTAGAAACCTCTTTTTACGTATTTCTCATAATGCTCTATCAGTGCATGCCTGCACAGCATAAGGCTGAATTGAGGAGTTCAAAACCATAAGCTTTTAGGCTCAAAACCAGAAGGAAATTACCCTAGATCCCAAGTGTCTTCTCTACATGTGACAAGTTTGCTGCCTAGAAAAGTTTTTTTCCTTACACTTGATTAATATTTTTCCATTAAGATGAACTGGTTTCTTGACAGAAAATAATATCACCAATAAAGCTAAGTCCCTTTAAGGTGTATCTTCAAGGGGAATAAAAGAGAATAATTCATAAACCAAACTATTTTTGCCACATGCTTCACTGAAAGCCAAAAGGGCAAAGTATTTCTGATATGTATTTCAATAAAAATCAAAAATTTTTGACTGGAAATGTTACCAAAGTGCCTCAAGACATGTGCTAATTCATTGACTCCCTTTTGCCCAAGAAGTAGGCAAAATTTACTGTAGTATGACAAGGCAAAGGACATGCATTTGGCACCATGCCACTCAGGTTTTTGAGGAGGATGTTTTCTGAAAGAAGATCTGGTGGGATGAGACAATGCTGACTGCAGGAAGCCCATAGGCTCCTCAGCTGCCTGTACTAAACTGTGAAAGCAGCCTTTCAGAGTTGAAATGGCTCAATTGTTTCCTCTGATCCTGGGTATTTTTCCAAATTCTAGTTTTTCTCACAATTTTAAACAAAAAGATTAGGAATAAACCCTTTTTATATTTGCTCAGAATTAGTATTTTTCTCTTTCCCCACACTCAGCAGGCAAAAGATATCCCTTCTCTTTTCCCAAGGAAACAGAAGGAACGCACATGATGCAACGCAAGATATCACAGTGACCATAACACTTAGACATGAAAGACCAAGAAATTGAAGGAATTTTTGCCATAACTCTCTCCTAACTAGACAATACCATTTCCAGCCTGCACAACAGTATCTTCTCCCCTGCAGCGCCAAGAGGCAAGACCCACAGCAACTGAACCACAGCTTTCTGTGTAGCAGTTATTTTTCCCAAAGACATGCATCTTGCAACATTTTAAGCTACAAATACAGGTAAGAAACTAAGGATGCCTGTCTCACTTCATGACTCACCCTGGGACTATGGCACATCTTGAAAAATCCCTGATAGCCTATGTCTCCTCTGTTTGGCTGAGGGCTTAGTAAGGGGCTTGGACTCTAATAAGCAGAAGATAGCATGGTGGCAGCAACAGCATCCAAACACAGGTATCTATTGCACCTTTAATGAGAGTCACACATAGAAGGTTTTCTTCTTGATCATAATTAAATATTATTTTCATTCAAAAAATAAGTGACAACTGAGGTAAAATTTCGCTGTGGCACGCAGGTGTCTAAAAAGCGATATAACAAGGTCTTTGAAAGCATGTTGGTACCTACTGTCCTTTAGAAATAAGCTGACAAGAAAAGCAGAGGAAAAACAAAGGAACACTGATCAAAATAAAGGAAAATAAGGATTTAGGGATTTATGTTTGCCCACTGGTCAGCTGCATAAATTGCCTGTGAATAAGGCTTTAGAATGTTTTGAAATGTTTTTAAGGCATATCTAGGCTTGCTTATTTGCCAGAGAATAATATTTGTGCCTTTCTGTCTGTCCTTTTCTAAATCACCCAAAATAGACTGTAATGTTGCTAGAAAAGAAACGTGAACTTGAAAAGAGCAGGAGCAGAAGAAAACATCCAAAGTAAGGAAAGGAAAGAAAATAAAAGACATGGATGGGTTCTGAATCTGAGAGTAGTTCCCACAAACAAACAAATAATTAAATGCATGCCAAAGAGGCAGGACAGATAAAACATGGTATGATAACAGTTGTGAGTCCATAAGAGATATATCTCAAGAATCTCTTAAGCCCTAGTGTTATCTCACTGCTAGGAGTATTGGGATATTTAAGCAGCATGAATCATTAGCAAGGTCTCTCCAAATAAAGATCTATAGAGGAGAGAGACCAAATGGAAATGTTTCTCCAAAAGTTTAGCAAATTCCTTCAGAAACAGTGCCAAGAAGGCAGGAAACATGGTGATTTCAGGAACAAAAGAAGTATAAGCTGAGAAATAACTGGCCTAAATTCAAGACATTTTGGAGCAAATTGCCATCATCATTTCATACCTTGGTGCCCATGCCAACTGCCCTTTGTTCTTACAGCAAGGTGAAGTTCATTAAAGACCAAGTAAAGACCAGATTCTGTTTTCCTCTAAACTCATATATCTCCAACTAGTTTCAGTCTCTGCCTGTGCTTATGTGCTATAGAGAAGGATTTGGTTCTATGGTTTTAAAGTTGCTGTGGGAACCGATATGCTAAAGCAACCCAAAGAAATGAGTATAAAATAAATCTCCTTGGCTCCTCTCTTCGCTAGCTACAAGGTAGCAAAATCCACAGATACCATTCTCCTCCCCCCAAAAAAACAAAGAAGAAGAAAACAGTAAAATCTATCAAAGAATGTACAAAACAGGAAATGAGATGGGGGGAAAAAAGGACAGACTTCAAGACTCTAGCAGTGGAATAAGACTCTATTTTTTTACCTCCTCATTAAAACATCCTTGTTCCCCCTCACACCTGCTGACTATCTTATTTGTATTGGTTTTGGGTTTTTTGCTGGATACTTTTTTGTGATAATGACCAGGAAATCAAGAATAAAAGTCCACTTGGTCTCCTGAGTCTTGGCAGAATTATCTTAAATTCAGTAGAGTAAGGAAGAAGAAAGGAATGTTTTCATTTTCTGTTTGAGTCTTGATTTTTCCTCTAGTATACAGCAACCTTGCATGGTTTCAAACACGCTCCTTAGGTCCTGAGCTAAAGGTAGCTATAATTAAATGCAATTTTCCATCTACTGCCAAGATGTATAGGTTTCCAGGGAGCTAGCTACTTGTCACCTTGTCTCTGTATTTGTGGCTAAATATGAATATTAATGAACTTTCAGTTCTCCTCACCCTCCCCTTTCCCAATTTATTCACAACTATTCTTTATGCAATGAAAGAAAGAACACACACACACACACACAGAAAAAAGCAAAATATAATTAGCTTTTCTGTGAGCCTTCAGTCTGCTCTGGCATCAGTGACTGCACCTCCCACTTTACCAGTGGACAACACACTGATAAAGAAAAAGATCTTAAATAAGATGCGAGTTTGATTATCTTCAGCAACCCTGACAGTCTTCAGAGAGCCCTGGAATAAAAAAAAATAAGCTTTCTTGCTCGTGTTCCTGATCAATGTCATTCAGAAGGGATGTTGCCCTGCCCAGAAAGAAATATTTTACCCAACCTGGGTCACAACATTTCTTGACTGAAAATCAGTGAACTCTCTAAGGGGAGGAGGACAGAGGATTTTGTCTAAAAATCACATCTCTCCTCGGGCAATCCATTGCTTCTCTAGATCTTGCAAATTAAAGCAGCTTTAAAACTGGAGTGTGAATCCATAATAATCAAGCCATATCCTTGGTACAGCCCTCCGACACTGCACACACCATCCCCCTGAGCAAACTCTTTCCAGTCCCAGGCCAGACAAAGCCCCCACAGTAGGACACAATAAGCCAGTCTTCACCCTACTCTGACCCCAGCTTCAGAGAGAGAATCAGGGAGTAGATGTCACCACAGCCTGCCATCTCCTCCCAAAATTAAACCATCTCAGAGAAACAACAGCAGTGCAGCACTTCTCCCACCAAGAAGACCAGGAAAACCTGCAATAAGAAGCCATTTATAGGATGGCCACCAGGGTAGGGGGAAAGGACACCAAGGAGGCAGCCTGAAACGCAAGCACTTGCCCTTGCTAGCCTGGCCAGGGGCTACCACCTCACCAGGAAGTAGATCATGATTCTCCTTCCTTAGCTTTCCCATCTTTTCTGGCCCACACCACTGCAGGACCAGGTTGAGTCCCATCAGCTGTTTGGCATCCAACTCCACTGAACACCACCTCTACCAGGGCTCAGCACAGTAAGAGCTCCCATTTCCTACCTCCTCCTCATCCTTCCAAAAATGACCAGTCACAAGGACTGCTGTGAGGACCCTCACAGTGCGACAATTCATTATTCATGTCCAAATGAGTTAAATGGGCTGGTTCATACCATACACAGGTACACCACCAGCTCCCTCCAAAGTGAGGCACGCATCGTTGCATCTTGCGCTCTAAAAGCATGCTCCTCTTTTTGCACAAATACATACACCCCTCAAAAGGCACAGGTGTGCACTGAGCATGCAGGTTTGGACTGAAGATTGTTCCCCAAAATACAAGACAAAAAATTATTCCAGCCTTCTCCAAATTATTTTCTATAAAAAATTAATTCTCTTCAACTGTGTTAACACCTCTGTGGGGTTTATTGACTGAAAACACCCTGGTAAATGTGTTTACTGAAGAAACATTCCCTGTACCAGCAAATTTTAGGCAAATATTTGTGGTAAGCAGCTTTCAAAACTACAAACCCAAATATTTATCCCAGAAAAAGGATTCTCTAAGTCCACTCAAAAGATAAAAACATACCACATAACCACTGTCTCCAGACAGACAGAGAGGCACCCAGCAGCTCTGAAGACAGAGTCCTTCAGAGGGATGCTAGGTGCATCTAACAGGTATCCTGATTTCCCTTATGAGCAGATCAAAACCCAAAGGACAGGAAGGACAAAAATTTATGAAGCAAGCAACCCATGGCAATTATTTGTTCAGTGTGCCCATCATGTTTGCTGAGATAAGGAAGAACATTCAGAGTCTGACATGGGTCTCCCATGATTCAGGTGAAATGGGGTTTATTCCCTTCTGTTTCTTTCACAAACAGCAGCAGTGCTAACTCCAAATTGCATTTTGCAGGCTATGCCCATAGAAGCAGGGGCAGAGTGATAGTGGCCACTAGACTCCAATCAGATATGAAAATATGTAGTTGGAAAATCATACATAGCTGCAGAAATTCCCTTACACTTGCATAAACCAGAGGACAGAAAGGTAGCTTAGGAGGCAAATTTTATACTAGATCCAAGAAAAGCATCTGTAATATATGTTTTTTTGGTTTTTACACAGAATCTATCAAAAAATGAAGGTATTTTCCAATGGTAGTAGATGTGTTTTCTGCAAACTCCTGTGAAAAAAAAAAAGTCAAGAAAGGGGGAAGGTGGAGATGAAATTTTAGCTCCTTCACTGTGGAGAACCCAGTGTCCAAATACTCCAAGTCAACCCACTCACAATAAAATTTAAAATATTTAACTCAGATGGCTGAGACTGCAGCTGATTATTTTTGTCTTCAACAACAGCACAATGATCAAACATCAGCGGCAGAGTTCAGCCTTCCTGGCATGTACATTTGCCTGTCACCTACAAGCAATATGTGGGAACAGCCAGAAGATGTACCATGAGTCAAGGCTGATAAACTGCAAGAGCAGGATTCATTGAGGACTTTGCCACTGCCTCCTCCAAATAAACTAGGTGGTTCAGTTACTGAACAACTCAATGCTGCACAGCCCAGTCCTATCTGACCAGCTCTTCCCAGTGCCTTTTCTGTACACTCACCATGAAGATGGCTTGACCTTTGGTGCGGCATATAAGAAACACGTATTACCACAAGCCCAGTGCAATTATTTTTTCAGAGTTCTCAGCCTTTCCATCTTTCATGACCTAAAATTTTATGATCTAATCATGTCATTAAAGGTGTTTTAAATAGAACTATACATGAAAAGCCCAAATGGGCAACAAAAGATAAAATGCATTTTTTCCAATGATACCTGTAGAAAATTGTATTTATTTTAAATGTGCTTTTAACATCTTTCAGATTTCTCATCTCAGTAACTACCACACAGCATATGGTTCCATCCATCAGAAGAATTAGGCAAGTATGTGAGAAGATAATGAAGCAGTAAAAATCAAAATAGAGTTTAGACTCTCTCAAAACCTGTGAGTAACTGGAAAATATTTAGAATGATTCTTCACTGCAAGCAGAGAAATGATCAGAAAACAGTTTTGTTTTAAAGCAGGTGAGAATATGAAGACACTACAAATTGCAGAAGAATTTGTCATATATGTAAGGTAGAGGTGCTGACTGTCATAAACTGAGTGAGCTAATCCACCCTTGTTAATGGAGCAGAAGGCAATCGGGAGACCAGCAGCAAAACATTCGGTCAGAGCTTGCTTGGGGAATGGACTCTTGGACTCCTGCAGCCACAATGAGAGTTGCCAAGCAAAGAGGTTTGCCTAGTCTGGGCTGGCACTCATTCTTCCAGCAATGTAAGCACTATAAAAAGCCTAATACACTTAATGGGAAGCACCTGAGGCAGAAATATAGCACTCAGGGCAGAGACAGTGGGTGCAGAGGGCCTGACAGCTCTCCACAGTTCATGAATGTGGCACCATAAGTAGCCAAATGAGCAGAAAGTTTCCAACACACAGCATTGCCTCCAGTCAGAGGCAGGCAAAACCAACAGGATATGGTACCTTCACAAAGGCCACATTTGATAAAAATTCCCATGGGGAGGAGGCAGAGTCCAGCCCCTGTCCACTGCCCCTATCACAACCACATGCAGAAGAGATCAATCTGCTCTCCTGTATGATTCAAAATGTCAACTAGGATACTATTTCATGTGTGGGCCACACTCTGGGCCACAACATGACAGAGAGCATCTGAGCCTCCTTGGACAATGTACAGCTATGAACTGTCCCTGTCCTATGGTCTCTGGGGAGGGAGACATATACACACACATCTTTCCAAAAATTTTGTGGGGATCCATTTGCACCAGTTGTGTTGCACAGAAATCCAAGTGACAGAGCACTGGCCAGGTTGTTAATTTGCCAAGACTGAGAAGGAAAAGCTTCAGCACCTGAGAGCCACAGAGACTTATCCTTGATGTGAGGCCAAGCTTCTACTTCAGCCCCACCAAAGCTAACTGAAATGGATAGCATAGGCCAGTCAAGAAGCTCTTGTTTTCAGAGAAAGAAAAATGTCAGGAAAAACAGTTACATCAGAACAATCATTTCGTTGGCTCTTTTACCCTTCTTCTCCCAATGCTGGCTATTAAATACATCATTCTATCTAGAAAGTTCTTCATATAAATTCCTTACCTAGACACCACCGCTGACTGTTTGATGACATTGTTGAATTCCCAATGCCACAGTGTTCTTTCAGAAAAAAAACAAGTGAGTTTTTTACAGATGACATACTATTTAACAAAAGACAACAAACAACAAAACTCCAACTTCAGATCCTGCAGAAAAACATCATCTTGTGTCCAAGAACCACAGAATGCCTGAGGTAGGAAAATACTATTTATTCTTGCAATGGATTTTACGAACAAATCAAATGAGGTGAGGTGTTTCTGGAAATTTGATCATTCATCACCAAAGCCTTTCTCCATCTTGTACTCATCAGTTCTACAACCTGCCACTGTTGGAAATATGTCCTGTACATAGAAACAGATGTAACACACACACACACACTTACTCAAGTGCACACACTTCAAGCAAGTGCTTGGCCTTCTTTGGAGAACAGCAAATCTATAAAGATGCAAGGAACAATTAATCAGTCATTTTTATTTGCTTTTCTTCTAATAAAAAACCTGCTACAGCTACAGAATGTGAACTGTTACCTACTTAAATGCTGGACTTAAGTATTCTCCCCTCTTATTTTCCTCCATCTCAGAAAGAGTCTTAATATAACTGCATAGAATATGCATCATATTTTTCCTGTTTGATTTTGTCTGTCAGAATAGCAATGATTTTAGAGTTACAGAGACATAAAAGTTCCCACAGTCCAGTAAACTCTGTTGT
>WAAB01023383.1:0-13369 GCA_013389865.1 Piaya cayana | reverse complement strand
GGGTTGTTTAGCCTGGAGAAGAGGAGGCTGAGAGGAGACCTCATTGCTCTCTACAACTACCTGAAAGGAGGTTGTGGAGAGGAGGGTGATGGCCTCTTCTCCTAAGTAAGAGGGGACAGGACAAGAGGGAATGGTCTCAAGCTCCTCCTGGGAATATTTAGGCTAGAGATTAGGAGGAAGTTTTTCACAGAAAGGGTCATTGGGCGTTTGAACAGGCTGCCCATGGAGGTGGTTGATTCACTTTCCCTGGAGGTGTTTAAGGCAGGAGTAGATGAGGTCCTGAGGGACACGGTTTAGTGTTTGACAGGAATGGTTGGACTCAATGATCTGATGCGTCTCTTCCAACCTGGTGATTCTATGATTCTATGATTTTAACCTTAAATGACAGATTCTGAAAGCATAATGAGAGGAATAGGGAGCTCTCTAAGTACCCAAGTATTTATGCAAAAGTTATCTGGTGCCCTTAGCATTTAAAATAAATGCACAGTTCACAAGGTGTAACACTGGAAACTGTAGTAGCAAAAGTATTTGCACTGTCTTGGTATTAGCAAGGAAATTCAGTAGCTTTTTCATTTCTTTATTCTATATCCTGAAAAATGTGCAGAAACAGCAAGTTTGCCAACAGGAAGAAAAAATAATGCAGTTGTGTGTGTTAAGAATATCTTTGCACTTCACTTGAACAGTGTTTCAGCAGTTGCACTCTTCTGTCTCTGCTAAAGGCTGGGTTCTTAGATGTTTCCCCAGACCCCTTTTGTTCCAGGTACCTAAATACCTCGAAACACAAGCCACATATGACCTAAATAACTTTTTGGAGCACAAAGCAGCAGTTAGCTAGGTGAATTAATTTTAAAATTCCTGCTAAAATTTTATTTGCATGCACCTTATTTCCCGATGAAATGAATTCAAACAACAGTTTTGGACCAATATTTGCCTTAATTTAGAATAGTACAACAAAGTCCAGATATCTGATCATTCACAATTCTCCTTCACTTCTTCCTATTTCTGTCCTAAAGCCAAAAATAATAATAAAAAACCCCCATCTGCCTAATCCTTTACATTGATTTGTTTCAGGCTCAAAAAGATTTTTCTGTGGGTCTAAAGTACCCACTATAGATGTCTTTTTAACACTATCAACATAATTAAAGAAAGAAATGCATTATTACCATTGTAAGAGGGAGTTAAACATAATTTAGACTTTGTTGTGGCGCTTTGCAGTGCCAGATTACAAGAAGCAAACACAACCCGTAAGTAGAAAGGTGTTTTCACACTAGCATTTCAAGGAGTGAACACCTTACCAAAATCAAAGCTCAACAATAATGTGTCAACAAAGAACCAAGGTTATGTTTTTCATAAAACTTGTTCTGAAGAGCTAATGCAAGAATGCTTAAAATTCCATTTTCAGTTTTCTGAGGCTTGGATGCTATCTATGTAGTTCAGCTGGCACAGTTCCTGCTTTATTATTTTGTACTTGAACAGAGAGAGACAGGAAAGTAATGCAATGGTTATCTAAGGAGCAGGCAATATTTTTTAGAGAAAGAAGGAGACACAATTTCATTAAAATCTCAAATTTGCATTTATCTGATAGAGACTGAAAGTGGGAATCTGGGGCTTCCTGGGAAAATGAAGGGTTTCCCTGGTTTTATAGTCTGAACCAGCAGACAAGATGAAATTAAGTAATACTGCTGCCATACAGCAGCCCCTCAACTGATCACTATGCTAACCTTGTGAAAAGATAACAGCTAAGTAGAACAAAACCCACTGGAGTAAAACTCTTGTATTTTTGATAGGTAGGTGGACATAAAAATCCACAGAACACTTTGTACAGACACAGTGAGATCCCTACTAAGACCAGAGTGCCTGAAACTTGTGGGCAAAGGACACAACACAATGCAGAATCAGTAGTCCCTGAAGGACAAAGTGCCTCTCTGTTTCCCTGAGATGAGTTTTTCTTCCCTGCAAGATCTCAGGTTATCTTCACCACCTTACAGCTGTCAAACCTGTCATCTTCTGGGATGCGTCAAAACAAATTTTACAGGAAACTTAAGGGCTCATTGCTACTTGTATTGTCATGCTATGGGTTCCACCATAGGAAAGTGTGTCCCAGCTTATTGTATTTTCATCCATGTGTGTTGCGCTGCTTCATAGGTAGAATCTGGAGTGTTAAAGCAGCCTTTTGCTGTTTATACTTGCAGTCCTTTGAGATGGGGTACCTAAACAACAGAGGCTGGTCTGGGAGCTGATGGCTGTTAGATTTTGCATAGACATTACCAAACGTGACTCCGTCACAAGACATCCAACAGCTGCTATCACATTCCTAGTCTCTTAGGATCAGATGGTGCATGTAACTGCCCTTTCCATCCTCTGAGCAGTTGCTCTTGGCTGCTTCAACAGATAGCTATAGAAATTAACAATATTGGTAAGAATTTTAGGTGGTCATTGAGCAAGCCACTTAGATGACCTCAGTAAAATGTGGTTCCACATAAAACAATGGGAATAACTGGAACTGGCACAAATATTCAACCACTGTGTGACATTTGAAATCAAGTCACTCAAATAAAGAAAAAGTCTTAACTTATCCTCCACTAAATTTAAAGGACATTATAATTCTGCTTAGATATGCTGCTTTATAGAGTATCAAAAAAAATATTAAAAACTTCACCAAAGACAACAACAGTATCTGCCTGATCTATACATATCAACCTATTCAGCATTACTGATGAGACTTTTGATCTAGAAATTAATTTTCATCCAAAAACCTGGTTGCACTTTAACATAGAGAGAATAATAAGAAAGTTAAAACAAGAAAAAAATCAGCAGCAGCAAAAGTGAAGAGAAAGAACCAAAACACAGCAAAGAAATGAAGGCAGTGGAAAATCACTTTTTAATAACTTATTTGCTCACAGAACTCTGTTAATAATAATAGTGTATTAATATTGTACATCTTTAGAGGCATACAAACTGATGACATTTATTCTAGCGTATTCTCAGTCAAAGTGCATTAGGGATGTCTCATTTAGCCAAGAAAGATTTACCAGAATATCAGGTCTCTATTTGAATTACCCCATTTTATTTCCTAACTTCTCTAGCCACTTTCTATTCCATCCTGTGTAACAATAGTTAAGCCTGCTCATGNACTGGCCTCTGGCTGGATTTAACACCATTTACCACCACTCTCTGGGCCCGACCAGCCAACCAATTTTCTACCCAGGAGAGTGTGCACCTGTCCAGTCCAGAGAATGACAGTTTCTGTAGCAGAATGCTGTGAGAAACTGTGTCAAAGGCTTTGCTGAAGTCCAGGAAGATACATCCACAGCCTTTCTGTCGTCCAGCAGCCGAGTCACTTTGTCCTAGAAGCTGATCAGGTTGGTTTGGCAGGATCTGCCTTTTGTAAACCCATGTTGAATGGACCTGATCACCCAGTTCTCTTGCAAATGCTTCGTGATAGCACTCAAGATCACCTGTTCCATGACTAATACTTCCAAATGTTCTTAGAACATGCAATATTATTCTAAGATGATTTAGGGGAAAAAAAAATCAGTCCATATTTTATCTCCCCTGTCCTGCTTATGACAGATTTTTATAAATTTGTTGAATAAAACCGTTCAATAATAATAAAAATTTTCTACAAAGTGACCTAGAAGAAAATGAAAGTCACAGCTAGTGTTGGTATATTGAAGTCTAAAGGCAAAGGCCCTTAACAGAAAACCACTTGGATACAGCCTTGGAAAGCAGATCCCAGGCAAACAAGAAATAGCAAAAATCCTGAGTTCCCTCATTTTCTATTTCTGTTCGTCTTTGCACATCCATCCCATTTTAGTGCACCAGTGTCACAGTGGGGCAGATATTTTTTTCAGCTTGATGCTGGTGAAGGATCCTCAAGACACTGAACCTCAGTTGCAGTCACATTACTGTATTGTGCAGTTTGGCATCTTATGTAATCTTAGGGCTAAGCTTCTTAATGTCAGAGGAATATATGTCTCAACACCACTACCTTACCTCCATAACAAGGGAAATCAGGTAAGAACCTGGATTAACATAAGCAATTGTCAGAAAACAGATAGAGCTGCATTAAAATGCTTTTACTACTACATCACAGTTTGTAGAATATCTTAGTGATCTTTTCAATATCTTGCTCCTGCATCACTAAGAGATGGCTTTCTACTCTAGCATTCATTTACACATGCCCTTATAAGAATGCTGCAGTTGGGCTGGAGCCTGTTAATTTAAACTTCTCACTCACAAAATGAAAAGGAAGAAACTGCTACAGCATTGGTTTTTTCCAGTTTTTCCTCCAGAATGTAAGCCTGGAAGAAAATACAATGCCAAAGAATGGCCCAGACCCATAAAGAAGGAATCTCAGTGCAGTTGTGAAATTTATTGTTGAGTTTTGCAATTGCAATTGCAATAGTAGAATTTTCCTGGAATGTGTACTTTAAAATGATCGACTTCTATTTTGTTGTCAACTGATCATTTTGTTTGTCATCTGTTTATTTTGTTGTCAGCTGTTGAATTTTACTATCTCTTTATAAAGCAGAGGAAAGTAATGAACAAATGAGAAACTGCAGGAGAATTTAATGACCACTCCATCTATAATGTAAACCTCCAGTCTATTTGAATAATCAGTTCAAGCAGCCAATCAATACTGCAGTAATTTGCATGATTCTTCCTCTAACTTCAGTACAAGGAAAGACACATTGTGTATACAGTACAGAGATCAACTGTCTGTCAAAGAAACTGATGTTGTGCAGTGCCAAATGCAGCTGATATCAAGGAACACAAACTACCTTACCATGCATTTCAGTTTAAGCCACTATTTATATGTGTGATCTACAATCTTGCTCCCATGAATCTAGGAACAAATTTTAAATCTTGAATAGTAGTAACCATCCCCTGCTAATTAAAAAACCCTATATTTTTTTGATAACATACTAGTAAAATTGATGTTTTCCTATGCTTTATCTAACAACCCATCATTCAAAGAAGCAATGTCCTTTGCATCCAAGCAGAAAACAGGAATTACCCAGGTTGTTTCTTCATTAGAGCACTGTTATTTTGTTCAAAGTTATCACCCATCAGCTATCTCCGTCTCCTTTCTCACATTCTTGCTTACAGCTCCATAAATAGTACTGGAGATATCTGTTTATTTTCCAATACATATTCCAGTTATGCAGAAAGGAAATAGGGAACTGTCAGTAATTCTGCTGGCGCTTCAAAACACTGAGTTGTACTTATGCTACTGTATCCCAGAGAGCACAGGGCTAAAACATCAGCAGAAATTCTGGCAGATTAGTCTACAGAAAGTACAAGAGACAAAGTACTTCTCTCTGCCACACAATGACTGAGAATCAAGCACTACTGGTTTTAACAGTTGTGCAGGATGCCCAGGCTAGACCAGTCTCTCTAAACACCACAAAGTACCCTGCTCAGCCTGCTACAATGGGCACTCTGTGCTCATTCTCCTGATGTTCTCTGTGAATGTATTAAAGAATCCTTAAGAGAACTCGATTATCAGAAAGGAGATAATCAAGATTTTTGTAGTTGATGGAACAATGTCAAATATTTCAAAATGGCCCCCAGCAACCAAGACATGCAAAATTACTTCTTAATATAAAAATAATCTTCATAAAAATGAAGAACTGTTGCAGCTGTCTAAAGATAATAAAAACATATAAGAGCTTTCACCACAGTGCTTCACAATTTAGGACCACCAGTAGCTGCCCAGGACCAAATCAATTTAAGGGAGCACTACAAAACTGCAGAGATTTTATTTCTTCCCCATGGGTTGATGAGGAAGTAATAAGACATATCTTTGGAGTGCTGGCCTGAACCATTGTTGAAGTTAAGTATAACATCTTTCATGAAATAAAGCTCTCAGAATTAAGACATATGCAAAAGAAACACACTGCCCAACAAGTTGATAATTATCTTAGTGGGGCTGAACTGAATATGGGAAGGAGTGGGGTTCTTAATGCAACACCAAAACCCACATTAATGAGCCTAAACTAATGTTTCTTACTGCACTTTGTACAATCCTCTGTTTTAGAAATGACTAAATGTGGCAGAGACCCTTAGAGTCTTCATGTGAGAACACTCTCCAGCAATCTATCCACCTTTCCACAAATGACAGAGAGGACCATTTAGGGCAATGATTTTAATGATTTATTTATTTAATGATTAATGATTTTAAATGATTTTAACCAGCAATGGAACATATGCATTTCTTTCTTAATCTAAATATATTTAAAATAATCTTACTCTATTACATAATTTTAGAATATAACTTTCCAGTGGAGAGATTGTTATCAAATTGCTTCTCTCCTGTTGCATTTAACGTATGTCTCTCATTAAAGTGAAGTAAATTGTTATCATAGTGCTGAAAATGGAATATAAAGGATTTCTATCATAAGAAAGCACCTTAGTATTGTCTACCATAGCAAGGCATTGGAAATCACACTTTCTTTGCTTCCCATATGATTTTATTAATGTTTCTAGTCATTCTTACTCTATAGATTCTGTAAACCATAGGCACTGGCAGTAAAACTACCTGTCCTGTCTGAATAAAAAATTGTGGTCATTCTGTTTTGATTTAAAGTCAAAATCTGAGAATAAATTAGAATAGATCTTAAAAGGAAAATACATAAACCCACCTTGATTTAGTATTTTTAAATTTAAATTAATTCATTCCAAATTCAGGATGAATTTCAATACCATTAAAAGGAAGACATGAAAGAAGTACTATCTTTTTAGTCCACTGGATGGATAATGCCTCCACCTCCAAAAAAATGTGAGACCACATCTCATCTCTGCTTTATCCAAAGCCAGATTCTTCAAAATACCAGCACTGAGGCAAATATCCTAGTTGCCGCCTTATATTGATGCTGGTAAAAATTTCTCTTACAGCTTTATTAAAAATAAAGAAATCAGAGCACTAACTAGGAACTGGAAGTCAAAATTTTGATCGAGGCTTTCATCCTTGAGAAAGTGACCACAAGCAGATTTTTATCTTTTTTAAAGACAAATAATTGTTTAGGGTTTTTTACATCTGTAGTTGACCTGATGAATGTCACCAGTGACATGAAATCTCTTTAAGAATTCAGTATGAAGTATAGAAAAGTGATGCTGGTCTAGGGTCTAAGCTGTATAAATAATTATTCTTCTATTCAAATTATGTACTACCATTTTTTAAAGCATTCAACTTCTAGTATAGTTCAAGAAGAAGAAAGAGTAGTTAGAATGATGTTTTTAACCACACTTTTTTTTTCAAATAAATTATTTTGTTTAGGCTTTCTTCTCTAATAAAATCAGAGAACATTTTTAATTAAAAATCAGATTTCAGATTTTATACATTTCTTTTTTGAAGGCAGAGATCGACAAGAATAATTGATAAATTTTACATTCATTTTAGCTAATAGTTTCAGGCAATAGCAATTAAATCTGCACTTTTTTAGTTAGTTTGAGCTGGAAGATCTGAAGTCTTTTACCATTTCTTGCCAGCACTGGCCGTTCTGAAGATCCACTCTGAGGGATCCACGTAAAAAGAGGAATTAGTTCTGTGGTATATTTGTTTTTACCAAGACGACATCTCCTTTAGAGTGCTTTGACAATGGAATGAACTTGAGAAATCCAGATTAAAAAGGAGGAATACAGTAGAAGGCGAGAAAGCTTTCCACATATATAACATCTGCATGCATCTAGTATATATATCAACACACAGCTGGCAAACTAATCTATGTAATTGCTCTCTTCAAGTGATCCTCAGGAACTGCCTTTAAATTGTGTAATATTTTGCTAATGGAAAGTTCTTTACATTCAGTTTTTTAGATGTTCTTAACATCTCTTTGGCCTCCTTCTTAAGCTGCATTTTGTTTGCTTTTATTCTACAGGCACTGAAATGTTGACATGTTTGCCACAAACCAGACTTTAGTTTCATCCATCTTTCCACCTGCGAGGCAAAACCAGGCAGCAGATCTGGACATGAGTCATAGCTGAAGCACAGAAATCAAGAGGATTAAAGCCAAAACTTGTACGTATCTCCAAGAAAGAAACAAAGCAAAAATGTGATGAGATGGGCTGCAAACATTCAGCCTGAAGTCAGGGAAACCTCAAATATATTCAGAGACATTGAATGCAAACATTAGAAGAATGCATAAATAGCCATGTTTAAATTTTATTTTAAAAACAACAAACACATGGCAACTGATGTGGGGAGAGAAAGAAGGAATAATGTGGAACATAAATTCTTAATCTGATTTTCCAGTGCTTTCTGAAGTTGCATACTAAAGCAAACAAAGGGCTAGCTGCAGTCTTGTCCATGGAGCAAAAAAGAATTTTTTGCAAGAGGTGCAAAAATGCAACCTCTGCAAGGAGGTGATAATCTCTGACCTCAGTTAAGCCATATCAGTGGCACCCTTCCTACAGAGCAGAAGGTAGAGTTCAACACATAACAGTGGAATAGACAAGGCATTACCTTCTCTGCTGTCTTTGGTATATGGTTTCATGGTTTGTATTACGCTTATGACTGCTACATTAACTAAAGAATAGGACCTTACCTGTATGGGTGGTAAAGGAGAAAGAAATGATAGAAGTGTCCACCCCAAGCTGCTGTAAGTCTGACTCTAAGTTATAGAATGTCTTGACTAATTATATTGAGTCAACATTAAAAGCTAAAAATAAAATACAGGACACAATCCGTGCTACCTCTGCTGTTAAATTAATCTTTATGTTTCTGCCAAATGGAAGAAGCCTGTTTATCAAAGTGAAACTTCAATCTATCTCATTTCCTGTAACAAACAATGAACTATCAATGAAATTTAATGAGATTTCAAAATGTATCAGGCATGAATACACTCTGTTATTTTGGGAAAACAGTGTTTCTAAAAGTCATTCTTTCTCAGGCAACTTGAGCACTGACTGAATGACAAGGACATAACTACTAGTCTTCACAGGCACCGTAATGATCGGGCTTTCCTTGTTCTCCTTTAATGTACTGTTTAAATAAATCAATCAACTGAAAAGCAGAGCAAAACAATCTTCTCATTTCTAAGTATTAGGAAAACTTTGCTGTATGGGATATTTTTGTTTATTTTTTTGGTAAGTGCAAGGCTGATCAGGAAGTGCAGAATTTAAAAATATTTTTTGTAAATACACAAGATGTTCAGCAAAAACCCATCTCAGCTGACATAATCTTCTGAGTGGCCCTATACAAATTTGTGATGTAACTGCATGATGAACTGTAAATTCAAACTCTCAGTTACCCAGTACTGTTCAACCCTGACTGAGCAAGAGGCTCCCCTGCTCATTTTTTCTTCCACAAAAACAATGAAATTCACATTAATGGATAAGCATGGATTATTTATCCCTCACAAATCCATACTATTCTTTTCACCACAAAGGATTCTGTCATCAAAGTTTGTCCTTCAGATTAACCACACGTATTACTAGGTTTCCCATTATGAAATTAGTCATCAAAGCTAACTAACCTGATTGCCTTCTATGACAAAGTGACTCTGCTGCTGGATGAGGGAAAAGCTGTGGATGTATCTTCCTGGACTTCAGTAACACCTCTGACACAGCATTCTCCTTCAGAAACTATCAGCCTCTGGTCTGGACAGGCGCACACTCTCCTGGGTGGAAAATTGGTTGGCTGGCCGGGCCCAGAGAGTGGTGGTAAATGGTGTTAAATCCAGCTGGAGGCCAGTTGCAAGTGGGGTTCCCCAGGGCTCAGTGCTAGGTCCAACCCTGTTCAATGTCTTTATCAATGACCTAGATGAAGGCATTGAGTGCACCCTTAGCAAGTTTGTGGATAGCACTAAGCTGGGTGGAAGCATGGATCTGCTGGAGAGCCGGGAGGCTCCAAAGGGGTTTGAACAGGCTGGATGGCTGGGCTGAGAGCAACGGGATAAGAGGGAATGGCCTCAAGCTCCACCAGGAGAGGTTTAGCCTGGACATGACAAAGAAATTTTTCACCAGAAGGATCACTGGGCACTGGCAGAGGCTGCCAAGGTAGGTGTTTGAGTCACCATCCCTGGAGGTATTTAAAAGATGGGTGGACGAGGTACTCAGGGGCCTGGTTTACTGCTGATGGGAATAGTTGGATTTGATGATCCTGGAGGTCTTTTCCAACCTTGTGGTTCTATGAATTCCGTTTTCACTCAAGTCTCCACTATCCTGCCTGCACCTAAAACTGAAGGAGCAGAGAGGGAGGTAGCCACTAAACTTACTCCATTTGGCTACAAAGGAGCAGCGCAGTGCAAGAATTATACAATCTGAGACCACTCATTACTGCACACTTTCTGGCTTCAGTCTTCCACTGCAGGAGTAGAACATAGAATCACTGAATCACCAGGTTGGAGGAGACCCATCAGATCATCAAGTCCAACCGTTCCTATCAAACACTAAACCATGCCCCTCAGCGCCTTATCCACCCATCCCTTAAACACCTTCAGGGAAGGTGACTCTACCACCTCATTGGGCAGCCTGTTCCAGTGTCCAATGATGCTTTCCATGAATTTTTTTTTCCTAATGTCCAGCCTAAACCTCCCCTGGTGGAGCTTGAGGCCATTCCCTCTTGTCCTGTCCCCTCTCACTTGGGAGAAGAGGCCATTACCCTTCTCTCCACAATCTCCTTTCAGGTAGTTATAGAGAGCAATGAGGTGTCCCTCAGCCTCCTCTTCTCCAGGCTAAACAACACCAGCTCTCTCAGCCGCTCCTCATAACGCCTGTTCTCCAGCCCCTTCACCAGCTTCGTTGCTCTTCTCTGGATTTGCTCCAGAGCCTCAGATACATTTTGCCAGTTACCCTCAAACCACACACAAACTCCAAATAATAAGCAAACACGTTTAACTGCCCTTCTGCCTTGCTACATTGGGTTACTAACAGTTGTAGCAAGGCTACAGTTTGCTTAGCTAGTGACTTCCTTAAAAATCATAATTTTAGGTCCTGATCCAAATGCACAACCACATTGTCCTGAAGAGAAATACAGGGCATGTAATTAGCACTCATCTGAGATCTTGAAGCCACTCCTCATTTAACTCCTTATCACAGTGTGACTATGGGGAAGAAGAGTAACTGAGAGTCTGCAATGCTTACAGGAACTCAACAAATCCTATCTACACTGAGTGTTTGTCTAAGCCTGCTTTGAAGTATTTCCACAACATCAGGCCTCTCCATTAACTACAGTGGAAGAACTTTTCACTGTTTTCATCATTTCCCACTTTATCTGCTTAAAAATTCATTACTGGATATTAATAAAACCAAAAAAGTAGCACATACAGCTCAAAGCAAAAAGATAGGTAAACATGCTGAAAAGGAAACAGACCATTGAAGGAAAGCCATAGGCCTTCAGCATTAAATTCAATTCCATTTTGTGTTCCTAGATGCATGACAAAGGCTATTAAAAGAGATTGTTTTCTCAAAAGTAAGCAAAGAACTGGAGGAACATCCTATTACTGGTCATACATACAGCTCTTTTCTAAGCAGATTACTTCAAGATGCTAACATCAGTCCAGGGAATCACTGATGGAGAAATCATTATTTAATTGCTGTGTGAATGACAAACTACAACCCAGCAAAGTGTGGAACAAATCAGTTCCTGAAGTCCTACTGATTTTCTTTTAGTAAGAGGAAATTTCTACTTTCAGTGCCATGCAGGGTATAATTCCTCCCACAAACACACATTAGTACCCTTTCCACCTGGTTACTACCCATATTCACCATGTTGCAGGCAGCCACTTTCCCTGGGGAAGAGAGAAACTCACGAAAATCTCCTTTGTGCAGCTGTGTGCTTTGAGGACAGCAAAGGAAGGTGGTCTTTCTTTCCAAGCACTTTCAGACAGCTCTTCCTTTCGGGGGACAAGGACCTGAAAAAGAAAGCTAGGGAGGACTGTTTACAGAGGTATGTAGTGATAGGACGAGGGGGAAGGGGTATCAACTGGAGAGGGGCAGATTTAGACTAGACATAAGGAAGAATTTCTTCACAATGAGGATGGGGATGCTCTGGCCCAGGTTGCCCAGAGAAGTTGTGGTTGCCCCATCCCTGGAGGTGTTCAAGGCCAGGTTGGATGGAGCTTGAGCAGCCTTGTCCAGTGTGAGGTGTCCCTGTCCATGGCAGACTGGTTGGAACTAGATGACCTTTAAGGTCCCTTCCAACTCAAACCTTTCTATGATGCTATTAATACTGTTGAAAACCATCACCTCTGAAAATCTTGTGAAGTTTCCAGTATCAGCTATATCAAAATCAGAACAATAATGAGATGTTTGGCACAGTGTAACTCTCTTCCCTTCAGGTGAGCAGGAAACTGTTCCCATGCCTTTCCTTTAACAAGATACAAGGTGTAAATAGTTGTGCATTTTCTCACTTTCACTCTGTGAGAACTGGTTGATGGGTTTTGCTGCAGCTGGTTTATGTGCTTTTGTAATATGGATCTGTCTCCAGTCAAGAGATGTTGTGTGGACAATCTTCAGACATAATTGGATAACCTAAATGAATGTTCTTTGAGAACTTACACCANTATAAAACTCCTATGACCAGCCTCTGCGGTATGCCTTTTTGAGAAGGGCATCCAATTCAGCGCTGAATTGTAAAATAAAAATATTATTATCTTTGCGTCAAAGACTTTGTCATTTTTCATATTTTAGCAGTGAAAGAGTGTTTCTCACAATCTGGGGGCTCATCCCGGGAGAAGTGTTCCTGTCTGCGGAGCAGGGCAGTGGGAATGGAGAGGCGCGCCCTGCTGCTTTTAGCAGTCTCCAATCTACTGTCCTGCCCCGAGATGGGCAGCGAACCTTGTCCGGGTGGACTCCTCTCGAAGCAAAGAAGGGGAGAAAGTAATTTAGTGAAATAATGGATCTGAATTGTGCGCGCAACCGAGTAATCCTGTGTAGGGGACCCAGGTAAGAAAAGTGACTCTTCAAGTAGTATCTGGGCGGCTGAGACAGTGGGACTGAGAGTGTGTGTGTGAGATGCAGGGTTCCTGCGAAGCGACTGTGGAGTCCTTCTAACCGCAGTTCCATATCCCCACAAGGGGACTGGTCAGTGAAGCGACAAAGCGAAAGAGTTCCAGGTGAATGGTGTCCTGTGGGGAAAACAGTGTAATGGAAAGAGACTCAGTAAGGGGGAGTCAAAAAGGAGAGAGGAATCTGAGGATCCCTCTTGGAGCATTCCACCCAACAGTCCTATTGGGGTGATGCTCAGGGAATGGGGGCAAGGTAGCACCCCGGGAAAAGACAAGGGTCATGGTAGATGATAAAGGTATTCTTGAACTGAATTAAATTTGGGGCTAGCCAGGAGACGTCCTGCGCAGTGCTTGTATAGTGGATACTGGAACCCGGAGTATGCTTTTGGAAATTTTGAACTTGCAGTGCCGTAGGG
>WAAB01023382.1:54264-71281 GCA_013389865.1 Piaya cayana | reverse complement strand
TCCCTTCTCCAGCTCCGTTCTCCTTCTCCAGCCCCTCCATCCCTTGCCCTCTTGCTCTTCACCTCATGAATCGTGATCAATAAGGACTTTCTCAATCCTTACGACCGACAGGGACCCCCTGGGGTTGGACCCAACACGAAGCAGCAGGACGACCGCCTCTCTCCTCACCTGTACAGGTGAGCCACGAGGTGCCTCAGGGTGTTGTAGTTGCTGGCAGGCAGCTTGCTCAGCAGATCCTTCATGCTCTGGGTGGGATCGGAAGGGGAACCCGCCCCCTCGGGCTTCTCATCCCCGGGTCTCTGCAAGTCCTTGGCGAGCACGATGAGGTCGTCGTAGAGGTGGGACGGCACCAGCGGCCCCGAAAGCTGCAACGAGACAGGAGGGGAAACAGCAAATCCCTTCATCCCGCTGCCCCGGGAGCAAGGAGCCGTCTCCCAGCGGAGATCTGGGACCCAACCTCCTTCAGGAAATGCTTCAGGACCCCCGTGATGTCGTGCGGGGAGTGCTCGGAGAGCTCCACCAGGCTCCTCCCGTTCTCGAAGGCCTGGCACAGCTTTTCCACCCGGGCTTTGGATCCGCTTATCCGATAGATCCCCTGCGCGGGGTTGGAAGAGGAGAGAGAGAGAGAGAGAGAGAGAGAGGGGTCAGTTGAGAGAGAGAGAGAGAGAGAAAACACCAAATCCAGAAAAAAAAAACCCCAACTCCTCACCTGCACCCCGAGGGCTCGGGCTTCGATTTCCGACGTGCACCTCAGCACGATGAAGGGAACCTCTTCCGGGAAATCCCGAGGGACCTGGGTGAAGTCAACGCCGAAAAGGGGGACCCGGTTCGGCAGCTTCTTGCGGCCGCAGGTGACCAGCAGGTTCTCGAGGCACTTCTTGTGGCAGGGCAGGGAGCACTGGAGGAGCCGAACCAGCCCGGTCACCAGAGAATCTCCAGGTTGGGAAGGACCCAGCGGATCATGGAGTCCAACCAGCCCCATCGATCACTGACCCGTGTCCCTCAGCTCCCCCTCTTCTCCAGCCCCTCCCCAGCTCCGTTGTTCTTCTCTGCACTCACTCCAGAGCCTCAACATCCTTCTGGTGGGGAGGGGCCCACAACTGACCCCAGGATTCGAGGTTTGGGTCTCACCAGAGGGAGAAGAACCTCCCTGGCTCCTTTAGGGCCTTCCAGGACCCTTCTCAGACCCCCAGAAACCCTCTAGAGCCCCCTGGGACCCCTCTAGCCCCTTCTAGGCCCNTGATGAAGACATCGAACAGGACCCAGCTCTGAGTCGTGGTCTGGTTGGGGTCCAGCTCTGCAGCCGAGGCTGAACTCGGAGGCCTTCTCTGTCCCCTCAGCCACCAAAGTCCCACCAACACCAAGAATCGTGAAATCGATGAGGTTGGAAAAGACCTTTTAGCTCATCCAGCCCAACCGGAGGGAGATGGTTTAATGCTTGATGGGAACGGTTGGACTCGATGATCCGATGGGTCTTTTCCAACCTGGTGATTCCAGGATTCTGTGATTCAAACTCTCATCCTAGCACCTTCAGCCCATCGAACCGTGTCCCCAGGTGCTCTGTGGTCACTCCCGTCTCCAACCAGCTCTTCCAGCCCTCACCTCCTCGCACTCGAAGCCGCTGACCATGAAGGTGTCGCACTCCCTGCACTTGGATGGTCCCCGCAGCTTCCGCAGCCGGTGGGTCTGAGCTGCGCTGGAGAGGACGATGTTCCTCAGGTGCTGCTGGGAGGCCCCGTTCTCTGCAGAAACATTAAAATATGAGAAGGAACCGACAGGTCATCACGGGTTCCCACCTGGTGAGTCAAACAGGGCCGGGACCCACCGCTCTCAGAGGCTTGCAAGGAGTCTCGCTCTTCAAAATCATCCGAGGAGGAGACGGTGCCGGTGGATGGAGCCTTCGACAATTTCCTATCGGAGTCTCCTTGGGGAAAGAGAAGAATACAAATCGCTCTCGTCGTCCTCGTGATGCGCTAAGAGACTTATTGGTCTAAGCTTCTCGGTGACGTTGGGGAAGAGTTTCTGGGCTCTCTCACCGGGGCTGGAAGCAGGAGAGTCCAGGGACTTGGGGTCTCCGCTCCCTCCGAGGTTTTCGGTGATGCTGGAGGAGGATTTGGTTGCACCTGGAATCATGAAGTCGTTTGCTTGGAAAAGACCTTTGAGAGCATCGAATCCAACCGTTTCCGCCACCCCTAAACCTTGAGAACTTCATCTACTCATGTTTAGATCCCTCAAGGGATGGTGGTTCAGCCCCATCCCCTCAGCAGCCTCTGACGGTACCTGATAAACCTCCCAGGGAAGATTTTTTTTTTTCCTGATTCATCTCATCTAAATCTCTCCTGTCTCCTCCACCAGTTGGGAGTGGAGACAGGGACAAACCATCCTGAACCTCCTTGGGTTGCTTCAACGTGGGGTTTGAGGTCCAACCCGAGCTCCTGAGCCATAAACACTCACCACGATCTTCTCCGAGGCCGAGTAAAACCTCAAGACTTGGAGAACTTTCCCATCATCATTGGTTCCTACTCTGAATACCTGACCCAGGTCTTCGAGACCAGGTTGGGATGGGATTTGGAGCAACCCGATCCGGCGGAAGGCGCCCACGGCAAGAAGGTGGAGCTGGAGGGGCTTTGAGGTCCTTTCCAGCCCAAACCATTCGACGATTCGTTAAATGGAACCTACTCTGTTCCTCGTTGGCGGGGAGCTGCTTTCTGGAGGCCTCCTCGGGGCAGTTCCCGTCCTTGGCCGTGGCGCCGTGATGCGAAGACGTCTTCTTCTTGCTGCTTGGAGGGGACCTGAGGTGGGGACGGCAGAGAATTCTCCATCAGAGAAGGATCACGGACCATATTCCATCGCGGAGGGAGGACGTGGGAAAGATGAGACGAAGCGTCAGGCAGCTCTGAGTAAGGTGGGTCCTCCAGGAGACCCAGAAACACCCGCACAAAACTAGGAAAAAGAGATTCATTCCCCAAGATCCCACCCTTTCTGTCCGCGGGAGGAAAGATCCACCAGATCTTCGATAAATCATACAAAGAAACGAAGGGAAGAGGCGGCTGCTCCATCCCTGGAGGTGCTGAAGACCAGCTTGGATGGGGTTGGAGCCCCCCGATCCAGCGTGAGGTGCCCCTAGCTTGGATCGAGGTTGGACCTGGGTGAGCTTGGAGGTCCCTCCCAACCTGACCCCTTCCACGATTCCACATTGAGGAGCCGAGCGCATCGTTAGGGATTTTTTTTACTTCATTAACGGAGCCGCCCGGAGAGGAAACATCTCAACCCCTCCCAGCGGTGGCTTCGCTTTCACTCTCAATCCCGACATCTCAGCCTCTCCGATCACTTCATGGTTGTGGGTTAGGAATTTTTGGTCTCTGCTCTCTTTATTTCTGAATTTTCAGCTGGGATGGAAACTTTCCACTTAATTTTTTTTTATTTTTTTACCTCTGCCCTCCGGCAGCGAAGGGCTCAAATTCAAACACTTCCACAGGGACGTCTCTCTTCTGCAGAGCCTGGATGAACTCCAGGTACTTCTCCCCAGCCCTGTAGGGCTTGCAGAGCTCCGACAGGTGCTCGTAGCCCACTGGGACCTGTTCGGACTGAGCCCGGCGCTGCTTGAACATCCTCAACGTGACCTTAAGGGGAAAGAAAAAAAGAAAAGAATCACTAGAGGTGGAAGCCCAGGGGGTTCTTCCAACCTTGGAGCTCAGAGATCTTCACCAACCTAGTTTGGCGTTACTCCAACTCAGTTTAACTGGATTAAAGACCTGGTTGGATGAAGCTTTGAGCACCTTGATGCAACGGGAGGTGTCCCCGTGGCAGGGGTGGGACTGGACAGGCTCTGAGATCCCTTCCAACCCAACCTGTCCCGTGAGCCTATGATTGTTTTTTCTCTCTATGGATTTCTCTGTCCTCAAAGAAGTTGTGTAAGTTTGGGTTTGGGGTCCTTCACTCCAAGAGGGACATTGAGGGGCTGGAGAACATTTGGAGAAGAAGGAGAACGGAGCTGGGGAGGGTTTGGAGAACCAGAGGTTGTGTCTGAGGGAGCTGGGGGGGGGGGTTCAGCCTGGAGAAGAGGAGGAGGCTGAGGGGAGAGCTCGTTGCTCTTTCCCTGCAAGGAGGTTGTGGAGAGGAGGGAGCTGGGCTCTTGTGCCAGGGGACAGGGGACAGGCCGAGAGGGAACAGCCTCAAGCTCCACCAGGGGAGGCTCAGGCTGAACATTAGGAAAAAAAAATCATGGAAAGTGTCATTGGGGCCCTGGAGCAGGGAGGGGGTTGAGTCCCCTTCCCTGGAGGGGTTGAAGGGCCGGGTGGCCGAGGTGCTGAGGGACATGGGTTAGTGATTGATGGAGACGGTTGGACTCCACGATCCGCTGGGTCCTTCCCAACCTGCTGATTCTCCGATTCTACAAAAACAAGACCCCAGAGCGCTGCTCGAGGAGGGTCTCTTAGAGGGCGGTTCAGCCACAAAATGGTGACGTCCCTGGAGGTTTTCTCCGTGAAACAGGGTCTAGGGGACAACTGAAAGGTCACACGTACCCACGTCAGCACCTCGTCCCCTTGGTAAATGAGCTTCCGGACGTGGGAGACGATCCGCGCTCGCACCTTCTCCAGCTCCTGGCGCCGGAAGTTGGCGTCGTTGATGCACGTTTTGTACAGAGCTTCGGCGTCCTGGACCTGAAAGAACCAGGTCAGCGGCCGCTTAACAGGACTTAGAAGTAGCCCAGGTGGCCCAGGAGGCCACCAGCATCCTGGCTCGGATCAGCCACGGGGAGGCCAGCAGGAACAGGGAAGGGATTGTCCCCTTGGACTTGGGGCTGATGAGGCTGCACCTCGAATCTTGGGTTCAGTTTTGAGCCCCTCACTCCTTGAGAGATGTGGAGGGGCCAGAGAACTTCTGGAGAAGAAGGGGAATGGAGCTGGGAAGGGTCTGGAGAAGGAGAACAGAGCTGGGAAGGGTCTGGAGAAGGGGAACATTGCTCCACAGGCCTGGTGAGATGGTGCTGATGGTTGCAGAGGACGATCTTAAAGGTCTTCTCCGACCTCTACGGTCCCACAATCCTACAATTCTAGGGGGCTGGCGGGGTTGGCCGCGGACACCAGGAGCCTTTTCGGATCCCGTCACCTTGGCTTGCGCCTCCTCGCAGGAACGTCTGCGCTTCTCCAGCTGCTTGTGGGCACTGCCGGGGTTGGCGGCGGCCGCGCTCTGGTGCTCCTCCTCGGCCCTGGCGCTCAGCTGCTTGGCTTTCTCCAGCTCCTCGCAGCGCTGCACGTACTGCAGGCGGGATTTGCGCAGGGACGACAAGGATTCGTTCTGGAAGAGGAAGGGGAAGAGGCTTTAGGAGGTCGGCGAGGCAGCCGGAGGAACGAGTCCCAGCTCGTGGCTTCGAGACGTGGGTCAGTGGGCTGGGGCTGCTGGGCTGGTTGGGCTGAGAGGCTTTTTCCAACCAACATGATTCAATGACTCAATGATTCCATGATTCAACAATTCAATGATTCAACAATTCCACGCAAGCCCCTGCCTTCTCACTCCAATCGATATCATCACCCACAGGGACATCGTCCCCTTTATCCCACCCTCCTCAGAGGTCAGAAGCTCTAAGACGTCGTTACAGCATCTCAATATCTTCCTCACACTGAACTGTGATGCTAGGATGCTGATTATATTCTATGTTCTATTATATATTCGAGTCTATTATTATTCCCTAAATATTCCCTTTTGAGCCCCAAGCCGCGACCAGCGTGAAGGTCGAGCCCGTCCGCTGACCACTCACCATCCTCTTTTGCTCCTTTGTCCACTGATCCTTGAATTCTTTCCTCCATTTCTCGATTTCGTTCTTCTTCGCCGACAGAGGCTGGAGAGGAAGAAGCGTTTAGAGCAGCCAAAGCTCCTCAGGAGGAGAAAGAAGGGATGAAGGGAGCAAACCTTGCCAGATCCCTCATTTTCCTTGGAATCTGCTGTGGTTTTCCCATCCCTCTTCCAAAAAAACAGGATAAATCCCTCCTGTTAGGGTTTCAGGGATGTCCGACCCCTCTACCTGGTAGAATTCCTTCTGTTGGAGGAGTCCCACGGTCTCGATGGCTGAACTCCCAACCTTTATGTCGTGTTCCAGGACCATCGTGTAGAGAGCCCGGAGGGGCATGTTGTGCTGCAAAAACAAACGAAAAAAAAGAGCCGATGTGAAACTCCTCTCTGGACCCAAGGGAACGGGAGGAAGATGGATCAGGACAGGGTTAAGATGGACGATGCCGAAAGGTCCTTCAGCCTAAAGGTGCTGGAGAACTGGAACAGCTCCCGAGGGGAATCGTCAGGGTTCCAAACCCAACAAATATTCAAGAAGAACCTGGCCAACACCCCCCGGACACACGATGGGAACGTCAGGGTTAACCCGTCCGGCATGTTGGACGTGAGGATGATCCTTGGAGGTCCCTTCAAGCTCGAGAGCTTCTACAATCCCCTCCTTCTCCTCCAAAGGGCCGTGAGGTGAGGCCCTCGCTGGGACCCCCCCTACCTGCTGGCAGATGGCGTTTCGCCCCGACTCGGCGATCTTCACCGTCCCCTTGGCGAACTCCGTCTCTGGGAAAGAGAAGGAGAGGTTGGACACCAGGGTGACACTCTCATAGGTCCCACCAGGTTGGGAAAGACCCATCGGATCATCGGGTCCAACCGTCCCCATCAATCACTGACCTGTGTCCCTCAACGCCTCGTCCAACCAGCCCTTCAACCCCTCCNCAAACCTCATGGATCCAACCAGCTTGGATCCCTCGGGAGACCCTCAAACCCCTCCAGCAGATCCACCCAGCTCCATGTCACCCCCCAGACTCTCTCCAGGTGCCCTCGGTGCCTTCATCCAGGTCGCTGATGAAGACCTCGAGCAGGGCTGGAGCCACCACCGAGCCCTGGGGACACCACATAGAACCGTTTGGGTTGGAAGGGACCTCCAAGCTTGGATTTTGGGGTCCCTTGGAGCATCTCTTTGTGCTTGGATTGCCTCCACCTTGGTGCAGACCCTCATCCTCCGTCTCAAGGAACCTCCTGAGCGTCCCAGCTCCTCCCTTTTCCAGCCTTCCCAGTTCCTCCCTTTTCCAGCCTTTCCGGGTCCCTCGAGGCCACTCACCGTAGCTCAGTCGCTTTTCGATCCAGACGAGCAGCTCTTTGACGTATTTACACCACATTTTGGCGTATTCGAGGGCCGCGTCGATGCCGCCTTCGCATTTGATCAGCATCTCGTCTGCCTCCTGAGCTAAAACAGAAGAAATCCAGATGTGAATCAGCTCCAGCTCTCGGGTAGAAGCCTTCCGAGAGGAGCCAAATTGGAAGCTCGAGGGCTGCCGCTATAAAATAATCAGATCAACCCCACAACTTAATTATTTCGCTGGACGATGTCATTGAAATCTCCTTCCCGGTGACCCCTGCGCCCTGTGAATTTTCTATTTCACGGTGCCCGGGACAAGCCGAGAGCTGAGGAGGAGCCTTCCAGTGCTTCAAAAGCATCTCAGGATTCACTGGGTCGAGCCCTTAGAACATTCGGGTTGGACTTCTCGGTGTTGAGAAATGAAAAAGCTCCTGGGAAGGTCCTTAACGAGGCATTAATGGAGAAACAGGGAACGATCCGCGTGCTGGAAGAAGCAGCTCCTCAGCTCCAAGAGGCATCCAAACCCCTCCTGGTCACCAGCCTGAGTGAATCATGGAATTGTCGGGGTTGGAAAAGACTTTGAAGAGGATCCAGCCCAACCCTCAACCCAACGCTGCCGACTCCACCGCCAAACCCTCAGCCCCACGTCTCCGCCACTTTTAATTTTCTAATTATTGATGTTACCTGTGACCTCTGCCAGCGGTGGCTTCTCTGAGCTGGTTTTGCTCTTGGAGAAACTTTCATTCAGCTGAAGGGGGAAAAAACGAGAAGAAAACGATGAAGAAGAATTGAGAAATTGGGAGAGTTTTTTCCTAACGAGCCCTGGGTTTGCTCAGCAAAGCAACCTGGGGCAGATAAATCCTGGGATCGTTAACGGGTTGGAAGGGACCTCAGAGCCCCTCCAGTCCCACCACAGACCATGGGGACACCTCCCGCTGCCTCAGGGGGCTCCAAGCTCCATCCAACGTGGCCTTCAGCCCCTCCAGGGATGGAGCAGCTGCCGCTTCTCAGGGCAACCTGGGCCTCCCCAACCCTCCCAGGAGAAGGTTTCTCCTCAAGATCTCGTCTCAACCTCCCCTCTTGCAGCTCCAACCCCGTTCCCCTCATCCCATCCCTGCAATCCCTGATCGAGAGCCCCTTCCCAGCTTGCCTGGAGCCCCTTTCCATGTTAAGAACCTGCTCTACGGTCTCCTTGGAGCCTTCTCTCCTCCTGCTTGACCAACCCCAGCTCTCCCAACCAGCTTTTATTTTCCCACCTCACCCCAGACCCCAATTCTACGACGTAGAATTTAATAACACGGGACTCCAACTCGCACCCTTTGCTCCTGGACGTCCACCATTTCTTTCTTTTCCACCGGAATGACCTCTCCTTCCACAGGCGGGTCTGGGTCCTCGGCGCTGTCGGCATCCCCGGCGAACATATCGGCCGTCCTGAGCGATGAGAAAGGAGATAATTAAGGAAAACGAAGGAGAAGACGACCCAGAGAAGTTCATTTCTCTACGTACGCATTTCCGATGGAGATTTCAATGGCGTCCAGGCCCCGGAAGATCTCGCTGTAGCGCTTCCGGTTCTCCGGTGGCCCTGGAGACATCATAGAAACCATCACGGAATCGTTTCAGTCGGAAGAGACCTTTGCGATCACCAAGTCCAACCCTCAACCCAGCGCTACCAACTCCACCATCGAACCATAAGCACCGGGTAGAGAATCATGGGATGGGGTCGGGTTGGAAGGGACCTCAAAGCCTCGTTCCAGTTCCAACTCCTTTTGATGGGCTGGGACACCTCCTGCTGGATCGGGGGCTCCAAGCTCCATCCAGTCTGGCCTTGAACCCCTCCGGGGATGGGGGGGACGACCCCAACTCTCCCCAACTTTCCTTGGATGGGAGGTTCTCCAGCCCTCGCGTCATCGACGTGGCCTCCTCTGGACTCACTCCACCAGCTCCGGGTCCTTCCTGGGCTGAGGACTCCAGCGACGGACCCAGGGCTCCCGGTTTGGTCTCCCCAGAGCGGAGCAGAGGGTTCAAGCCCTTCTCCTCAGGGCTCCTCCCAATCCATTCTCCTCCCAACCTGGAGTCGTGCTCGGGATTGTCCTGAAGGCCAGTGGGGGACCTTGTCCTTGGCTTTGTAAAAACCTCGTGGTGTTCACAGAGTCCCAGCCTGTCCACATCTCTCTGGATTCCGTCCCTTCTCCTCTGGATTCCATCCCTTCTCCTTCTGGATTCCATCCCTTCTCCTTCTGGATTCCATGAGCATGAAAAATCGAACCCAGGTTCGTCCCTGCTTGAGGAGCCACCATCTCCTCCCGCGTTTCTCCTGCAAAATTCATTTTCCATGGAATGAAGGACCCTGAGAGTCTCCCTTCCAGCTCCTTCCCACCTTTGTGATTTGGGGCTGAAATGAAAATGAATTAAAATTTTAAATAAAAGCCCCAAAAGGGAAGATGGTTTCAAATACGAAACTGGACGCGATGGGTGAGAATAAAAACACAAAAGCCGATTTCACTCGTCTTTGTCCTCTTGACATTCCAGGAAACAGGATGTGGTCGACCTGAACCTCAAGTTGCTTCACCCCAGGGTCGAGGGTTTTGAGAGTGAGAAGCGCGTAGACGCAAACGTTGCTCAACGATGCTGGGTAGGAAGGTTTGTTTGTGTCTCGAGGCCTCATAGAAGCAAAGAATCATGGAAGGGGTCGGGTTGGATGGGACCTCAAAGCCCTTCCAGCTCCACCTCCTGCCATGGGGACAACCTCCCGCTGGATCGAGGTGCTCAAAGCTTCATCCAAGGTGGCTTTGAGCACCTCCTGCCCCTGTTTCAGCTTCATGCGATTCTTCAATGACCCTCACGATGTAGAAATGAGGATGAGGGTCAAGTGGTCGCCCTTCGATTTGCTGCTGGTCACATTTTGGGGTGGAAGGGCCACAGTTTGGCCAGAAAACCCTCATGGTTTGGGAAACACGTTGACCTCGAGTGTCACCAGTCAGAGTGAAACGTGATGGATTCATAGAGTCGTGGGACGGGTTGGGGTGGAAAGGACCTTAAAGCCCGTCCGGTTCCAACATCTTCCAGTGGATCCGGGAGCTCCAAGTGGATCCAGGAGCTCCAAGTCTATCCAGGACCTCCAAGTGGATCCGAGTGAGGTGCCACCACAGCCCCAAGGCCCGGGGCTAATTGGCTTTGGATGCTAACGACGTGGGGCAGAGGAAGCCCTTTTCATTTCTGCTGTTTCCGGCCAGCGGAGGTTGTTGATCAGGAAGCCGTGACTCAACCAAGTGCGAGGTTCTGCTTCTGAAAGCTGCTCTCGAGAGGTACCAGGAGACCCCAAACCTCAGGTTCTCACCAGCTTTTTGCTCCATCTCCTCCTCATCTCAAGGAAATGACCTGGCGGCCACGCCCTGGGCTGCATCCAAAGTGGTTGGATCAGCTTCTTCCACCGGATCAGCTTCTTCCACCGGATCAGCTTCTTCCACTTGACCAGGTTCTTCCACCGGACCAGGTTCTTCCACTTTGGACCGGATTCTTCCACTTGACCAGGTTCTTTCACTGGATCAAGTTCTTCCTCTGGAACAAGTTCTCCCACTGGATCAGGTTATTCTACCAGATCAAGTTCTTCCTCTGGATCAGGTTCTTCCACTGGATCAAGTTCTTCCTCTGGAACAAGTTCTCCCACTGGACCAGGTTCTTCTACCAGATCAAGTTCTTCCACTTGACCAGGTTCTTCCACTGGATCAAGTTCTTCCTCTGGAACAAGTTCTCCCACTGGATCAGGTTATTCTACCAGATCAAGTTCTTCCTCTGGATCAGGTTCTTCCACTGGATCAAGTTCTTCCTCTGGAACAAGTTCTCCCACTGGACCAGGTTCTTCTACCAGATCAAGTTCTTCCACTTGACCAGGTTCTTCCACTGGATCAAGTTCTTCCTCTGGAACAAGTTCTCCCACTGGATCAGGTTATTCTACCAGATCAAGTTCTTCCTCTGGATCAGGTTCTTCCTCTGGGACAAGTTCTCCCACTGGATCAAGTTCTCCCACTGGATCAAGTTCTCCCACTGGATCAAGTTCTTCCATTTGACCAGGTTCTCCCACTGGATCAGGTTCTTCCACTTGACCAGGTTCTTCCACTTGACCAGGTTCTCCCACCAGACCAGGTTCTTCTACCGGATCAGGTCCTTCCACCGGATCAGGTCCTTCCACTGGATCCCATTGCTCAAAGCATCACCCAACCCGGCCTTGGGCACCTCCAGGGACAGAGCAGCCACAACTTTTCTGAGCAAACTCCGACCCCCCAAAACACGTTTTCTCTCAACCCGATGGTTTAATTGATCTTCACAGTGTAGAAACGCTCCTGGTGGTCGAGCAACTACCCTCAGCTTTGCCTCTGGGGTCTCTTTTTTTAGGTAAACGGTTGCATTTTGGCTCAAAATTTCATGTTTTGAGGAAACTTTTGTGTCACCGGTTAGAGATTCATGGAATCGCGGACTGGGTTGGGTTGGGAGGGACCTTAAAGAACATCCAGGGACTCATCAGCTCATCTAACCTGGTCTCGAACGTCTCCAAGGAAAATAATCCAAGTTTCTGAAGAACAGTTTTGGAAAAACATGACCACCTCCCACCTCAGGTTCCTCATCTCCTTGTCCTCCTCCTCCGGGGAGGCGTCTAAATGGAGAAATCAGCTCCGTTTGGAGGAGGTTGGAACATCTCCCACCCCCCACACCGTTCCATCACCCACAACCTCCAGGAAACCCCCCCTGATGCGAGGTCAGAGGCCTGAAAATAGCAGCAGGTGTCGCCGAGGGGGGATTCACACCACGCGCCGAGGGAGGGATGGAGAGTTTCCAGCTCCGCCTCGAGTGGCGAAGGCTGCGAACCTTCCTGAGACACTGGAGAAAGAAGAAACCAGCGGCAGGTGGGTTGGGTTGGAAAATAAACACGAGGCCATCACCATGTTTAGAGGGGAAATTACTGGTGAGAAGAGACTTGTCTCCATAGATGGAAGAACCTGCAGCTCTTGCGTAACCGACTTTTCCTTTTTAAGTAAGAAAAGAACAACTTCGTTAACCCCTCGGCCGGTTGGTTCTTCAAGATGAAGGTTGAGGAGCTGCATGAGAAGAATTTAGGTGGGTGGCGAGGCTTGGGTGATAGAAACATGGAATAATCAGAGATGGAAGGACCTCAAAGCTCATCTGGATCCACCACCTCCTGCTGGATGAGGGTCTCCAAGCCTCATCCTACCTGCCCTTCGACATCTCCAGGGCTGGAGCAGCCGCCGCTTCTCTAGGCACCAAGGAATTTCATCTGGTTGATGCGCCAGAACCTTTCGGATCTTCACAGAAATCTCAGTATGAAGAACTTTATGGCTCTTTCCTAGCGACCCACATTTCCTCCGTGGCTTGTGCCGCAGCCCAGGTCACCCCCAAGCCCCAGAAGCAAAGGAGAAAAAAAAAAAAGCTCATTTCAAACCACCTACCGCTCGCCTCGGGATCTCCCATGACGAGATCTTCACCGGTTCACTCGGAAAAGTAGAAGAATCCCAAATTTCCCGGTGTTGAATCGAAGCTTGAACTCAATAAACCCCAAAATCTCAGTCAGATCAGTCAAGAAGGAACCAGCCAGGGGTCCATGAAGAAGAAGACCCCCCACCCCCCCCTTGAAATAAGCAACCCCGGCAGCTGCTGGAGCCCAAATCTGCTTCCTGCACACTCGCTTCCGTGATGACAGCGACGAGCGCGATTTGCATAATTCGTGGTCAAGAGTGAAGACGGGGCCGTGGCTTCTGGGCTCTCCTGGCTTGGGCGCCTGCAGCCCCGGGGTTTTCAGTTAGGACCCCTCCAAGACCCCTCTAGAGCCCCTCAAGGGACCCCTAAGTGACCATCTAGGCTCCTCTGGAGGCCATCAGGACCCTTCTAAGAACCTCTAAGAGCCCAGGAACACTCTGAAGGCCACCAGGACCCATCTAGGACCTCTGAGACCCCTCTAGAGCCCCCCAAGGGACCCCTAAGTGACCATCTAGACTCCTCTGGAACCCATAAGGACCCCTCTAGGATCCCTCTAAGACCCCAGGAACCCTCTGAAGGCCACCAGGACCCACCTAGGATCCTCAGGACCTCTCTAGAACCCCCCAAGGAACCCCTAAATGACCATCTAGACTCCTCTAGAGCCCCCAGAACCCCTCTAGAGCCACCAAGAACCCTTCTAGTGTCCCTCAGGACGCTTCAAGAAACCCCTGGACCACTCTAGGGACACCAAGGGCCTCTCTAGAGCCCCCCAAGAACTCTTTAAGGGACTCCAAGAACACCTCTGGATCCACCCAGAACCCCTCTAGGCCCCCCCGAACCCCTCTAGGACCCCCAGGACCCCTCTAGGATCTGATTGGTTGGGACCCTGGAGCAAATACTGGGGTGTCTGGGTCAAATCTGGAGAACATGGTGACAATAAATAAATTTATTAACCAATACATAAAGTAGCTCTGGGCAATAATTAACGGGGAGAGGGGCCCCCCAGGCCAGCTGGGGGGGGGAGGAGACACCAGTGAGGACCCTCCCATCTCTGGGCAAAGGGACCTCCACGGTCCCCAATGTTCCCAAAACGGGGGGGCTGGGAGGTCCCTTGGGTCCCCAACTGGTCGGTGTGAGGGTGTCCAAGGTCACTTGGTGTCCTCGAGGTCCAGGAATGAAGATCTACAAGGTCCTTGATGTCCTCGAGATCCAAGTACAAAGGTCCAGAAGGTCCTTGATGTCCCCACATCTCCAGTTGTGGGGGTCTCCAGCACCAAATATTCAAGCCCAGGGACCTGCGATGTCCCTTAATGTCCTAAATCTTCAAGTATGGAGGTCTCCAAGGTCCCTTAATGTCCCCAATCTCCAAAGAAGTGGGTCACCAGCTCAGAATCTCCAAGCATGGAAGTCAGGAAGGTCTCTCGATGTTCCCAAATCTCCAGGTAGGGAGCTCAGCAACATCTCCAGATGTTCTAAATCTCTGGTCATGGAGCTCTTGGGACCCAAGTCTCCAAGCATGGAGGTCCCCAACGTCCCCAGTGTCCAAGCAGGAGGCCAACCAGCCTCAGACTCCCCCGGCGATCCGCAGCAGCCCTACAAAATTGTCCTCCCGCTGCTCCTGAGCCAGTTGCCACTCGTCTCTGCCCACATCTCCGTCCACCGCCAGGCTGAGAACGTCTCCGGCCTGGAGCTGCCCAACGGCTTGAGCCAAACCAGAAGAGACGGGGTCGGGTCCCACCTCGTCAGGCAACATCAAGGGCACCGCCAGGAGCGGGCGCGGTGACCCCTCGCGGCGCAGCTGGAGGGCGACAGAGCCGGGGGGACACGTCGGTGCCGTGCAGGTGAGGGAGAATTGGCCGTAGAGGAGATAGAGGCCGCCGGCCGTCACCTCCAGCTTGCCGGCTCTCAGCTGGACGTCGCCGCTGAGGAAGACGCCGTTGATGCCCTTCTCGTAGCGCAAACTGGGGCCTGGTGGCGCCGTCAAGGAGCCTGGAGGAGGAGGAGAAGAAAGATGGGGGGGGTGACCCCAGGGGAGATGGAAGGTCCCCAGGGGAGATGGAGCAACCTGATGGAAGATGGAGGTTCGTGATGGAGGATGAGGGTCCCTGCAGAGAAATGAGGGCCCCTGGTGGGAGATGGAGGGTCCCTAAAAGGGAGATAAAGGTCCCTGGAGGGAGATGGAGGTCCTTGAAGGAAGTTGAGGGTCCCTAGTTGGAGATGAGGGTCCCTGAAGGGAGATGAAGGTCCCTCAAGGGAGATGAAGTGACCCTGGTGGGAGAGGAGGGTCTCTGGTGGGGCATGGAGGGACCCTGAGGCTCCGTGATGCCCTGAGGACACTCTGTGACACCCTGGTGACCACAAGGATGGAGGAGGCTCCGGGACACCTGGTGACCCCCTGAACCCCACTGGCTGCTCCGTGACGCCCTGCGACACCCTCCGAAGCTTCAGGCCCCTGAGGTTTGAGGTTTCCCTTCTCCCGTGGGTGGAAGGAAGAAGCCGAGCGAAGCTTTCGAGATGAGTCGAGGAGCCCGAAAAAGGTGTCACCGCGTCACCTTCCTCCCCCCACCCCCTCCAAGAGGCCTTGGGTCCCCGTGGGACTTACCGGCGCTCAGCAGGACGTGGGCGGCTGTAGTCACCTGGGATGGAGGAGAAGGAGAACGTCAATGGGAAGAACCTCGAGCATCCCGCTCGCTCCTCGGGGAAGGGGGAAGTTGGGATCTCGGGGGGGGGGGGGTTTCCAGCTCCTCCAAGGGTGGTTTTGAGGCTAAAATCTTGGGATTTGGGGACTTTGGGGATGGGGGAAACTGAGGCACGGGGGGGAGGTGGGTGGGCGAGGAGTCCTCCTTCCATCTCCCTCGTGCCTCCTCCGCGCCCCCCCCCTCGTGCCCCTGATGGATGGAAGGGACAGACAGACACGCGAACGCTAGGACAGACGGACACCTGGAGGCATCGAAAGCCGGACTAGACGGACACACACAGATCACCTGGAGAAGCAGGCGGACGGACAGACAGACATCAGGACGGGCAGCTGGAGCAGCCAGACCAGACGGACACCTGGACGGACAGACAGACAGACAAGTGGATACCGGGAGAAGTGGATATAGAGAGAGAGAGACAGATGGACACATGGACACCAGGGGAATGGAACAGACAGACAGACAGACGGACACCTGGGTGAGTGGAGGAGCAGACAGAGGGACGCCTGGACAGTTGGACAGCTGGACAGACGGACAGACAGACACCTGGACAAGCAGATAGATGGAGGCCTGGATGTCTGGACAGGTGGATGTCTGGACAGACAGACAGATGGACAGACGGATGGATGCCCGGACACCTGGACAAAGTGGACAGATGGACACGTGGACAAAGCGGAGAGATGGAAAACTGGACAGACAGACAGACACCTGGCTAGGGGGGATGGAAAGACGGCAGACACCTGGCTAGGGGGGATGGAAAGACGGCAGACACCTGGCTAGGGGGGATGGAAAGACGGCAGACACCTGGCTAGGGGGGATGGACAGACGTCAGACACCTGGCTAGTGCGGACAGACGGACATTTGGCTAAAGGGGATGGACAGACAGACAGACACCTGGCTAGAGGGGACAGACAGACAACCAGCCCTCCTCCCCAGCCCCTGGATGGAGAGACAAACGGACAGACGGACAGATAAACGGACAGACGGACGGACAGACGGACAGACGGACCTGCTGCGGGCTCTGCCCCCCGGCCCCGTTCAGCCCCACGAAGGCGGCGGCTCCGGCGGCTCCGAAGGCGGCGGCGGCGGCCAAAGCGCCGAGAAAGCGGAGCAGGAGGAGGCGGCGCCGGACCCGGGTTCGAGTCCCGGCTCGGGACAGACGGCGGGTCTCGCTCCGGGTCGGGGTTCGGTCCCGGTTCGGGTCTCGGTCCCGGGTCTCTCGCGGCGCCTCCGGGTCCGGGAGCGGCGACATCGCGGCGGGGCCAGAGCGGGGGGAGCCGGTTAATAACGGGGAGAGGGACACGGGGAGGGGACAGAGGGACACGGGGGAGGGGACAGAGGGACACGGGGGAGGGGGAGACCAGGGAGGTGAAGGCGACAGTGGAGGTGGAGGCAGAAGCGGAGGAGGTGNGGACACCGGGGATAGAGGGGAGGGGACAGAGACCCCGGGGAGGGGGTGGGGAACGGGGACACAGACATAAAGGTGGGGGGGAGGGCACCGAGGGGACGAGAGGGACAGAGCGACACTGGGATAAGGACAGAGCGACGTATCACACCCCCCCCCAGCTCCTCCCCTCCGGGGATTTCGCCTCCCCCGCCCTGACGGAGCCTTCGGAGTTTCCATCCCGGAATTTTCTGCCATGGGGGTGGGGGTGGGGGGGAGGCTCCCCTGTAGGAGATCCCGATTGAAACACACCCCCCCCCCCCC